>JABMDO010001047.1:0-19590 GCA_014851415.1 Cnaphalocrocis medinalis
CGTTTCAGTGTAAGCACAATAACTTAGAGCGTTTTATATCCGTAAGAGTCCACTTAAGTCAAAATCATTGATTTCTGATGGAGAAATAAATGATAATCTATACAGTTTGTAAATAAGATATTGATGTCAAATTATTGCAGATTTCATAATCTAATGCATAATTTCAAAATATTTTCAAATGATCATTTAGTTTTCTCGTTAGAAACAGTTTTAATACAATCCCTTTTTGAAACTTGTGGTCGAAGGTCTACGCAAATGCTCGATAATAGTAAAACTATAAACGACAAACTTATGACAATATTTCTATTAAAAGAACAATAACATATATTAGGGCATGGCTACAAAAACAATAGTGATTACTGTAAGTTTTCATACAAGAAAAGTGTACTCAAAAGTATCATTGTTAGTAATTTTTCGAGTTATTACACGTATTAGTTTAGGATGAAAATAAAAGGTATTCTTGATTTTTTTTAAACCTAATAAATGAAGAAATTTACGCTTTAAAAACGTGGTATTTTTTTAACTTTAATAACTTGTTTTTTTTATTTTATTATGAATCATTTAGTACTACTATATAAACGGCGCAGAATCGCACCAGCGCTCAGTGCCGGCCGAGGCCTTTCCGAGGTAGGACCTATGTCGCTCCCGGTCACCGCGTGCTACGTAAAATTTTATTTGAAATTGGAGATTTTTTGACGCGACTGAGACGGATTGATACTTTTGTTTTAAGAATATTAATTTGTTTTAACCAAACAAAATTTTGGTGAGTACGAAGGTAAAGAAATGCAATTCTAGTAACTTCCATAGATTAATATATTATATTCTTTACATTTTACATAATAATATAAAATGTGATATAAAAGGGCGCTATTCGGGGAAGAAAAGGAAAAGTTATGGTACTTAATTTGGCCAAAGCTAATGAAGCTAAAACGTAAGTTACCGCGAATCCACTTTTAATGACATAGCTGGTCATAATCTATTCACATTTTTCTT
The DNA here is from genome assembly GCA_014851415.1 of Cnaphalocrocis medinalis. NCBI lineage: Eukaryota > Metazoa > Arthropoda > Insecta > Lepidoptera > Crambidae > Cnaphalocrocis > Cnaphalocrocis medinalis. Next base: position 994 of record JABMDO010001047.1, read on the forward strand.
TTACGATGATTTCATTACGTTTATTGCTAAAGGCAGAAAAGAGAAGGTCAAATACATGAGAATACCACCGAAGAATTGGAAATAGTTGAATCGCAAACTACAGAAACATGACTATGATTTTAAAGTAGAATTTCATCATCATCATCATCAGCAACCCACACTCGTCCACTGCTGTATTGGGTTTTGGGGAGTCAATGACAAACTTATTTGTTGGTACTAAACGATATCTTTATAAATCGTTTTATAGGAGAGTACGCATGTTTACAATGTACAGTTAGCAGAGTAACAAGACTCACAGACAGAGCAAGACTAACTATCTGAGTCAACAGACTCCACAAGACGAACCGGCCGAGTCGACAAGACTCGCTGGCATCTCAAGACTTACTAACATCTCAAGACTTACTAACAGAGTGATCCCTCAGGATTCAAGGTCGAAATATGTATTCGTAAAATGAACCTTATTAACAAGTGCAACAAGAGGAAACTCTATTACTATGCAATTAAGTGCAGATTAGCATGGGACGAGTTTGAGTTATTTTGATGTATTCCAACATGCTGGACATAGGTCTCCTCTAATGCACGCCACTGCTCCCGATTTTCAGCCACTCTCATCCAGCCCACACCAGCCAGCCTTCGAATGTCATCATCCCATCTTGTCGCAGGGCGTCCAACACTTAACCGAGTCGCGGTCTCCACTCAAGGACTTTACGGCTCCAACGGTTGTCAGTTCTGCGGCTAATGTGACCAACCCACTGCCGCTTCAGTTTGCTAATTCGGTGGGCTATGTCGGTGACTCAGGTTCTCTGTCGGATTACATCATTTCTGATGCGGTTCTTCAGAGATACTCCGAGCATAGCCCTTTCCATAGCTTTTTGAGCGACTTTGAACCGGGTGGATTAGTCCAGCCACGTCCACGTCTCGGCAAACCGTAAGTCATGACCGCGAGGACGCACTGGTCGAAGACTTTCGACTTAAGACTTTGAGGGATGGATGACGAGAAGACTTGACGAAGCCTACCAAATGCTGCCCAGCCTAGCTGAATTCTTCTATTGCTTCTCTTTCGAAGTTGTTTCTGCCTAATTGGAGCGTTTATCTTAGATAGACATATTCCTGGACAATTTCGAGAGGTACTCCATTAACAGCGGACCGGTCCCGGATCAACGAGCTCGTTGAAAATGACCTTGGTTTATCCAAGTTCATCCGAAGATCGAAGTGTATTGGAAGATTCAGGCCAGGCTGCTCGCCTGTAGGCCATGTAAGGTTTCCGTCAAGATGACGATGTCGTCTGCGAATCGTAGGTGTGACATGTACCCGCCATTATATTGATTTCGCGCTCTTTCCAGTTTAGCGTTTTGAACAAGTCCTGCAGCGCAGCGGAGACGAGTTTCGAAGATATAACATCTCTTTGTCTCACACCACGTCGTAGCAGGACAGGCTCGGTTTGGCCATTTTGGATTACTACGGACATATTAGCGACGTTATACAGACACCTCAACACCTCGTGCCAAGTCGATATCGCCAATCGACTTGGCACCTCTGCAAGGCCTCGAGAACAGACCAGGTCTCGACGGAGTTAAAAGCTTTTTCATAGTCCACAAATGCCATGCACAGGGGCTGGTTATATTCTTTGTCTTCTGTATAACCTGTCTCACTGTGTGAATATGGTCTATGGTGCTAAAACCGTCGGAACCCGGCTTGCTCTGCAGGTTGAGCTTCGTCAAGTCTTCGTGTAAGGCGATTCGAAATGACTCTTGAGAACAACTTATAGACGTGGACTTTGGTCGATAGTTCTTCAGTAAGGTTTTGTCGCCTTTCTTGAAGAACAATACGAACAAGCTCCGCGGCCACGCCCTAGGAGTTCTCCCGAAGAAAAATAACCGAGTTAAATATACGTCAAAGTTCCTTCAACACCGGCTTGCCGGCACACTTTCAGAAGCTCGGTGTGACTCCGTCTTTTCCCGGGGCTTTTCCATTTTTAAGTTGTCCAAGAGCTGCCGCTCGATCTCCTCCAAGCTGATGTCGGGTAGATCCTCCGTCGCATGGCGTAAAAGAAGGCAAAAAGTTTCTGGCTTTGATGTGACGACTCCTCGATTTGTTTTGGTTAACTTCGACAGGTGGCTCCTGTCAAGCTGTTGTACGAAGACTTTGGACCCCCCTGGTTCTGCTCAATTGCTCTCTGTATTGAGAGTGAATTGGAGCTTCGGAGGTCACGTCTTAACAGCTTGGAGATGGACTTATTTAGAGCCCGTTGTTCTGCCGAAGTGCCTGATGGATCTTTCCGCCTCTTGTCCATTAAATCCAGAGTATAGACCGCTTGCTACTCACAGAACTTTGTGCCCTCGTCCCGAAGGATTTCCACCACTTGGTCGAATTCTTCGTCGATATATACGTCAATTGTGGTTTCCAAGGCAGTGAATCGATTTTCCAATTTCAGTTGGAAGGCATCGGAACCTCATTTTTAGTCATAGTATCTGGGCTCTGCCACGTCCATTTCCTCTGGGGCTGTTTCTTAAAGAATTGATCCCAGAAAGGGATCAAATTGAGGGTTTGCAACTGTTTTATAATGTATAAATACAACTGTTTTTATAATGTATAATGTTCTTTTTATTAAATGATTATTAAACAAAACATGATATCTTTAAGTATTTAATTGCTTACCTGTCCTGAGTAAAAAAGGTAGGTAGGTATCTAAATGATATACCTATTTTTATATTTTTCTTAAATCAAAAAATCAAAAGAATAACAATAAATCAACGTTGGATTTATTTTATTTTATTTAACTTGCAATTTAATTTTACAACAATACAGTAATTTACTTTGCTATAAAGCGAAAGGATCAAAATTTGTCAGTCTAACTATAAAGAAAACGTACGCGGCAACTCTATGCAAACAGTAACACATGCTTATGTGTGAGTGAAATTTTGCAAATCAAAACCGAAACATGACATTCCGCACTAGCCGAGAACGCTCTTAACCAAAATTACAGTTAAATCAACCTATCTCAAAAACTATAAGAGATACTTTGATCAAACCAAAAATCGTTGAAAGAGTTAATTAGCATGCATCACCTCTATTTTTTTTAGAATTTTATACCCCGTAGTTATAAAAATAGAGGGGGGGGGGACATACTTTTTACGACTTTGAGAGCTGATATCTCAAAAACCGTTCACTTTAAGAAAAATGTTTTTTAGAAAACTTTATATCATTTTAAAAGACCTTTCCATTGATACCCCACACGGGTATGTACATCGAAAAAAAAAATTTCATCCCTCAGTTACATGTATGGGGGGCCCCACCCCCAATTCTTTTTTTTACTATTTAGTGTCATATTTTTGTAGCGGTTCATACAACACATATTCCCATCAAATTTCATCACTGTAGTACTTATAGTTTCCGAGTAAATCGGCTGTGACAGATGGACAGACGGACAGACGGACATGACGAAACTATAAGGGTTCCGTTTTTGCCATTTTGGCTACGGAACCCTAAAAATGGGCTTGCACTTGGCTTCATTCTGAACTCCAAAGTTGAGAAGAAGCCTACGATGGAGCGGGCTTACCCAAAAGTAGCCTATTCACTGTAGCTTTAAAAAATTTGAGGTTGTACTCATTTCATACTGAATTATAGTACCTACGATATCCCTACATAGGCTGGGGGTAGCTAAAAATACTTTTATCTCTATACGAGTCAATGCGTTTACGTCAATACTTTATATTTTGCCTACTGCAGATAGGCTCCGAAGCTTAAATGCTTTTTCAAAAATGAATGAATTTCGTTTGTTAATAAATGGTTTGTATATAAACTAACAAATTTCTTCAATCGACTCTCATCTTACTGTCATACGCATTAGGTTGAATATCAATTGAGGAAATTTGACAGGTTTTGGTAATCTGATGTGTGGCTGTCTGTACGTAGAAAAGGATAAATAGTTGTTAAAAAATAAACTGTCAACCTCTCAGTTATTATTATGATCTTACAGGGTACTATATTGTACGAAACATCTTTCAAGTATTTACTTAGAAATCTGTATCTTTATCTTTGATCGAATTCCTTTATCACAAACCAACTTGGGACGACTAAAAACAGTTACAGTACATGATTTTAAAATTTTCTGTTCTGTAATAATCTGTTTGTATGTTAGCTCGCGTTACTGAATTTGACTGAAACTTTTTCATTGTTTAGTTGTGAGGCCTGGGTAACATACAGGGTAGTACGCATAATTTATTTTGAAAGCCTTTTAGAGGCAAACCAACGTCCACTAGTATTTATTAAGGATCTATAGGTATTTTAATGTAATAGTTGTAATAATGATTATCCTGGCTTATTGGTACGCCCCAAAAAGATTCCTATCTTATTTAATCCACTGTACGCGGTGTATTATAATGATTGTCTATAAAATGGATCCTACAATTTAAGTATTATTTACTTTTATCTTTCTATTATTCATCGTGTATGAGTCATTAAAGCTGATCCAACTATGAAAGAATGAGTCATCACGAACTTTGTGACGCAAAAAAATAAACTAAACGGTATTTTCTATATCTTAGGTACTATCTATGTAGTTTCGCCCGCTTCCAAGGAATTCCCGCGACCTTCACCGAATCGTCGATCCACCTTGGGGGGCCTGTTATGACTGCGACTTTCTTTAATCAGGAGTGCAGCAGGGAGCTCACTTTCAGCAGTGGATGGATACAAAAAAATTAGTACCTATATCCATTGAATTTAAGAATTATAAAACAAACTGTATTGCCTACTGAGCGATCATTGGTTGGATTAGTGATGTGTATCCCGCTTTCTTAATGGTCGATTGGTCAGCTGTCTTTGACAGGTGACGCGCTTGCCCACCGGTTGTTTGAGCACTTGCGAAGCCGCACACATGCGATTTTCCGAATTCGATTTCCAAATTCGGATTCTCATCCGAATCCATGGATTCAATATTTTTTCCGAACGTTAAAAACGTACATGTGCGTTAGTACATGTATTTTATATTGAATCCATGCACTTCGGATGCCCTAATGCGAAATTCTAATTCGGAAAACGTATGTGTGCGGCCAGGCTAAACCAGAAATTCCGATGAAGCGATTGGGTTGACAGCTGCGTGACAATAACGATTATACCTAGTGATATCAACAAAAATAAACAGTAAAACGATACAAAGTTCGTCCGGAACCAACCGTATAACCTACACTTATACTTTAGCAGAATAATTGCAGATCTAATTAACTATAGCATCCGTTATCTCGTAGGAAATGATTCATCACTAAGTATACACAATATACCTTGACAGATTTATTAGAATACTAGAAGTCCGCCCTCATGTTCGTTTCGGGACCTATGGGTTATTCTATGTTTTATCAGAAATACAAAATATTAATAACATTATCTGTAATCAAGTATGTTATCTAAAAAAGATAAAATGGTTAGAATGAGATAAAAATGTTATTTTCTTTACTTATAATCCTTTCTTAAGAGATAGTTGGGTAACGATTAAATTAGTCTCTCAGACATTTACGGTAGGTACCTAGTCTATTTTTATGGAAAAGTATGCTTATTTGTTGTGCAATACTAGCTATTAATACTTTCGTTACGTAAGTAGGATATATGCACTGCTATTGCTATTGTTTTGCTCACGTTGAATAAGTCGATGAGATACTAGTAAGGATCTTAGTTTGCATGCACGATTTTGGAGTGTCCCCTAACAAGGACTCCTCGTCAACTGGAGTTATCGCTTTGGAGCATGAGTCCATCATCATATTTTTTTATGGTATAGGTAGCAAACGAGGCGGATCACCTGATGGTAAGTGAATAATATAATAATGATACCGCCGCCCATGGACACCTGCAACACCAGTGGCGTCTCAAGTGCGCTGCTTATTTGTTCTTCTTCCCACTTCAACGTACTAATCTTCTTAATACTTTACTTCGGTTACGAATCCTGATCCTGATTTGATCACATAAAGAAAAGAAGAGACCGGGGCTTCACAAAAATTGCCTCATCACCGAAATAAAAGCAAAATACGCACATTTCGTACTGTTGTGTCGAGCGGCTTGTTATAAGCTATACCTGTCTAGGACTACGTTTTTTGTATTAAGGGTTTGATCCTGCGCATAAACATTGTTGATATTTAAATACTAAGTTTTGCCCACAACCTGGTCCGCGGTAAATAATAACTTTAGGCAGCAGTACATACTAAAGGCCTGCTTTTTTTAACAAAATAATAATTTTAAAGTGCTTAACGTCACCTAACTTGTTTTCTTAATAAATAGGTAACAGAAAATAATATAAGTTTATTTGTATGGACACGAGTAAGAACCCCTTTTCCAGGTGACTGTTTCAATATCATACCAATCATGCTTTTGATGACATAGCTCGAAAGATGTATAATAAAAACGCTGAACCATCTATATGTGCCATCATCAGGTGCATCTTTGCTTTCATGCAGCAAATGGCCACCAAATCATCATGGTCAAGGCTCTAATTCTGGTACTTTAGACCTTCGAATTTCATCACTAACTTTCCCTAAAGCTTGTTGATAATTATTCCTATAAATTAAACAGACTGCCAGGGCTCCAAGTTAATGCTCCAAGTTAGTACATAAGGTACTCAACCTTTACAAACAAAACCTTTTTAGACTAAATTTTGAAAGTGCTTAACGTCTCCTATATTGCTTCTTAACTTTCCACAATAAATTGATCAGTTGTCCAAGCTACTGTCATTTGAAGTTGCTGAGAGGAGTAATATGCCTGTTCACCCCCCCCCCCCCCTTGCCCCCCCCCCCCCTTATGCATGTATATTCCAAGGGATGAAAATAATACAAAATATTAATTAAATAACTTTTACATTTAAACATAGGTATACTAGGCACAATAATGTGTTTGTCGTAGATTTATTATTAGGTATACATAGATACATTTACTTTATTGATAACACATACATTATTATTAAGTACATAATATATTATAACTAGGTGTCATATATAAAATATGTACAATTGTAAATGTTTTACTTAGTTCGAGAACATTAGTCGCAAGTTCAGCCTTTGCAGTTCGAGACTTTGGTAGGTATCCAGTCCCGAAATAAGTCTCATATTTTAACAAACCATGCTAATCGTGACTCTAAAATAATGTTACGAATGTACGATCGACTCCAAAAATATGTTTACACTTTGGAACCTTGTCAGAATACATATGTACAAGAACGACTTGTACTTTGTTTTACATATGTATTGTGACAAGGTCCAAAAGTGTATACCTATTTTTGGAGAGTCAACTGCACACAATAAGTTAATTATTATATTTTAGGCTTTGAAATCCTTTCCCTATTGATAACCATAGCTCATGCGTTCGTTACCAGCGAATTTAATTATTACAACCTGGGGATGCAAAAAAAATATTAATTTTAATACAGTTTGTGTCTGTGATGCAAACGTACGTGAGTTCGTTTAACGTTATCTATTTTATAGACCTTTTAACCCAAAGTTTGGTCCTCTATTACAATATAAAGCAAAATCTAATAAAGCCTAACAAGTTATCAAAACTGAGCTCAGTTTTAAGTTTTAACCAGCACAGTTTTACAGTTTTAGGTTTTAGTCAGGCTATTCATAGCTTCTAAGACAATTAATAATTTGTTACAATTTATGCTAGTCACAACTTATCACGGTCGACAATATTTAACTTTAGTAGTGTTCAATTTAATTTCTAAAACTTGTAATTTCCCAAGAAAGAATTGCAGTTTGGACAGTAATGGTCGGCGTTGTTGCAGGATCCTATGCAGTATGGCAGGCATACGCAGGGCCAGAATCTGAAAATAAAAACAAACTTTAATCAGGGAGGAGTACAAAGAAAAGTTGACAATCTTAAAACGGATTTTTACACTATATTTAGCAAGACAGTGCCTCTTTCATTTGTAAAACAGAAATACTCCACTATAATAATTAAAGTGGAGTATTTTGGAAGGGACTGAATTCAGCAAACATCTGAAATTTTATTAATTACTTAATTGAAGGTAAATCTCAAAGTTACGTCTAATTGTCGACTAAACATATTCAAAACTATGCGTTGGATGAGCGCGGTGGGTGTAAGGTGCGTGGGTGAAATACGATATTTTTCTATATTTTTATCGATTTTTGCTTCTAACAATTTAAAAACCAAAGTCAATAATTTTTACTAGACTGGTGACTTACGTAAATAAGCATAGAAGTGTGGTAATATTGAATGTTCTGAAGAACGGGAAACTTTCAATTCTGTTGAATTTCTGAATGTTACAAGAATGTACACCATATGATAAGTCCTATGTTGGAGCACTTAATCAATGTACACCATGATGATTATGACCGTATGGTGTCCTAGAAACAGCAGTTTAGGTCATCCAATGTCACTATGGGCGACACATCGACTAAATCGGAGGCACTGCATGGATCCGAGCAGCTCAGGACCGGATAAAGTAGCGTAAAGGAAGGTAGTCCTAAACTCAGCAGTGGTCACACCGAGCTGATGATGATGACACCATGAGCCTCGTGTTGGATCTGTTCAAAGAATCAGTAGACTGTAATTACTTACGTAAATAAGCATAGAAGGGCGGCAATAATGTGTGTTCTGACGGACGGGTTGCTCTCGACTCTGGTGACGATCTGGGCGTTGCAGGAAGGGCAGACCATGAACGTAGGGTTGGAGCCCAAGTAGGTGCTTTGGCTGACGATCATGGTCGGCACCATCACGGTGGGCGCCGTGGTGATGACGGTGGGCTGGGCGGTCGGGGGGGCGTACATGGGCCCTTGCCCCGGGGGCGCGTACGGTGGAGGCTCTGTAATGCACAAAAGGTAATATTAAGAGTGTGATTTTACACATCTGTCTGTTTTTTATGTGATAAATTGCAGTTGCTAAAAAAAATTGCAGACGACTACTAGACCACTAGACCGCCGGGCTGTAATCTCGGGGTCCCGGGGTCGATTCCCGGGTCGAGCAAAAAGTATGTTTCGTATTTTTCAAACATAGCTCGGGTTTGTTTTTTCATCACCAATCCGCATTAGGCAAGCGTAGTGATGAAGCCTAGTCCCATCATAGTAGTAATGATTGACTTGACTTGACTTGATTTCAACGATGGAGGCCTTTGTCCTGCAGTGGGACAGTATACGTATTGGTTGATACTTTACTTTTTTACTTTAAGTGGCAGACGAGCAGACGGATCACCCGATGGTAAGTGATTACCGTCGCCCATAGACACCGGCAATACCAGTAGAGTCACAAGTGCGCTGCCAACCTTTGACCACCTTTTCCTTCCTTTCTTTCCTTTTTTTTTCGAGTGAGTGAGGGTACAGGAAGTTTAATTGGGATTAGACTTCCTGTACCCTCACTCACTCGACAAAGCACATCGCAGGCGCTGCTTCGTTATCAATTATCATTTCAATTTTAGGAAATCATGTATTCGTATCATAACAGCTGCGTCAGAGAATTATTCAGACTCAGGTGCGTAATGTTTATGATTCTTATCTTATGTGTGATTCGATTTTATATTTAACTGGGTCTCATATATGCAGTTCCGGTTGATGAGCTAAAATATGCCAATAAAGTCATGAATTTAATTGATGGCGCCACTGCAGCTGAAATACCTGCCGACCCAAATAGACACCCGCAACACCACTGGTGTTGGCAATCTTTTGACCTCCTTCCCCTTAGATTGGGCTTCCGGTACCCTCACTCAAACACAGCGCATGCACTGCTTCACGCTGGCATTCATGTGAGTACTAAAGATTATGTGATTAAGATTTCTGTACAAAAACCAATAAAGCAACAGGCTTTTGCTGGATGAACCTTTGAAATAAACTTAAAATAATAAGCGAATATTGTAAATATATTGGATTTGACTTTGTTGAAGTCAAAGTTTAAATACCTAATTACTTTTATCGCAGCAAAATGTAGGATTAACCGTTAAAAGGTTATTAACGTTAATCTTAATGCGATTAAAAGTATTAATCGTTAATGTACCATAATAGCAATATGAACACAAAGGTTTTAAAGTAAATATGTACTGGATGCGAAAAAGTGAATTATGATTTTAATAATGATGCTTAACTGCAAAAAACAATATTAACCAATTTTATTAAAACCTGATTTTGATCTTTCGCTGCGGTAAAGTTTTACCTTTTTGTATTAAATAATACCTACTAGTTTAATAATTAAAACCTTGTGTTATGCATTAGTTTCTATGGTTCTAACTTTACCTATGAGCAATGTTATTAAATGAAATTAGAAATCAATAGATAAAAACTAGTCAGACACCCATTTTTTAAGGAAACTCCTTTTGAGTGTTATTAATATTTTGATGAAAGGTACGTTTATCTTTAGACACACATTGACTAAAAGTATAATCATTTTAGTCATCATTTCAGCCAATAGACGTCCACTGCTGTACAAAGGCCTGCCCCAAAGTTTTCTACACAGATCGGTCCTGTGCCACCCGCATCCAAAGGACTCCCGCGACCTCCACTAGATCATCGGTCCACCTCTAATTTTAATAGAAAGGACAAAAAGATTGCTAGGCACAGCCCTATAATGACAAATGGTGGAAAAGAAACAACTAGAAAAAGGATAATACAAGATCTTAGATCAAAAAGTGAAAAAATTAGAGTTTACTTACGTTCTCTTCCCTGCATCTTTAGCTCTCCAGTTGAGGTAAATAAACAAGGAAAATACAGAAACCTGGTCGTTCAAAGAGCACACTACCATAGACTACAAATACGAGAACAGTATGTCGACGGTATCTTGGCAAATCGGGTGATAACGATAAGCCTGACTGATAATGGCCTTAATATTACGTGTACCAGTTGGTCGCACTGTATTTTTTTGATTTTCGTATTTCTATTTTGGAGATGAAATGTTGCAGGCTTACCTACTTGTATTATTGTATTAAACTTTCATCGGTAACATTTATACCTACGTGGTAGGAACCCACGCTTCGTCCCATTGAATGGGTTTCATGTAATACCGATCAAGACCGCCGATTTATAACCATGTTCTAAACTGATTGATTGATTGGATTTGGCTCGGACCGGAGTGATACCACGGCCTCACATAGACAGGCGTGAAGCAGCGCCTGTGCTGTGTTTCCGTCGATGTAAGTGAGCGGTAGGGTATAGGTATACCGGAGGCCCAACGGTTGGGAAGGAGGCGCATTTGTGACTCTACTAGTGTTACAGGTGTCTGTGGGCGGCGGCAATCGCTTACCATTAGGTGATCTGTCTGATCGTATGCCACCTATCACATAAAAAAAACATTAGAATAGTTATTTACTGTAAAAAACAATCTAAAGTATCTCATCACTTCCTTCACATTATTCATATCATTAAAATATTTTATTTTATTTTTTACTAAGTACTACTAATTTCCACCGTTACCATTGTTGTACCTAAAATCAATCCTTTCCACAATTTTCAAAACGCAGTAATCACCAAATGAAAGGGGCAGTTTAGATTCGTTCCCATCTAACCTTTTAGTCCGATTGGCGACCTTAATAGCCTAACAATAAGGATAGGTGCCGACAGTGCGTGGGGACCCTGTCAGCGTACAGATAAGTTAATCTTGATGGAGAACCTATTTGACTAATGGACGGACAGACAGACGCCCGCGCCCTCCCCGATCGATCACTTACACAGAAAACAAACTTTATGAAAATCGCGTATGTTAGTCTACGCAACATGTGTGGATGTGTGTTCCAGCAACTAACCCAACTAAAAGATGAATGAGATAGAAAAATAATGTATGTACCAGTGTAACTACTTACATAGTACCAGAGATTCTTTCGTTTTCGAAAATCAAAATGAACAAACCAGGTACTGCCTATTATTGTATTTTTTTTTTTGGTTTTCATTTTTCTGATATGAAAACTTCGACCATACTAGATACATACTGCTTGGATAAGCTAAGGAAAATTCTGGTATAAAATAATAAATAGCACAGTTTAAGCCGTTGGTCCTGCGCATGATCCTTCTTAGGCCGTGTCACACTAGTGACTCATCGAAATCTATACTATTTATAAAGAGATAACTTCTATAGACAACGACAAGGCTTATACGTAAACCGAAAACACGAAACGCTTGCGCGATGTAATTAGACACAGCGCCATCTATTGGTTCATTTCTGAATTACGGTCCCGAAGCGAAGTGAGGGCGGGCTACTAGTACGAGAATAAAGGAATAGAGGGACCGTCTTTAACACGCATTTATAAATTTAATATCTTTTATAATTTCCTGAAAGATAACTCGAAAAGCACATTACTGTTCCGAAATATGTGTGCAGCACTGTGCACCTGTAAGCTGGTCCAGGTAGGTAAGAAACAAGACACGATTTTCTGGCTAGGTAGTAGTGCCAGGGCGAGACTACTGGAGAGAGGTCGAGAACCTCCTGGTGGAGACGAGAGCATGTTTTTGGCCGGGACCCACCGATCTATATACTAATATTGTGGGCCCCGACCTGTACGATTTGCGCGAACGCTCAATTTGGCGTCGGCCAATAACAATCGGGCGCCCCCGCGACGTCCCTCGCCGTCGCGGCGGCGCCACTGTCGCGCGACAACCTACACCTGTCTCGCTCTAGCAATACCTTTATTTATTTACTCAAGTACATAAACTATTTTCTATTTACACTATTTCTTATGTACTATTATGAACTATGCTAATAACGAAAACAAAGAACGAATAACAAACTATAACAAAAGGGCCTATAACTATATAAAACAACTAAAGAGACTATACAAACCTATATCTATCGTCTAGGTGAGTATTACTATTGCTATTTTCCTATCTATCTAGGGCTTAGGTACAATTCTAAGCCTAGGTACTCAACCCATATACCTATTTGTGTATAGTGTCCTAGCTACGTGTTGGTGTATGCCCTATCTATTCCTGCCTAGTAAGTATCTATGTGCAGTGTCAAATGAAAATACTCAAGTAATAATGATTTATTTGCGAATTATCCATAACTATTTACAATGATTATTAATCAAACTTATTACTATGTTCTAAGGCCGGTCTGTCGTGCACATCTCTCCCGCCGCGCGTTGTCCTTCGGTCGACGCGATCTGCTGTCGGTGCTGGACAGCCGGCTCCGTTGGCAGGATGACGAGCTTCTTCGTTGGCCTCCGCAGCACTCCGCCCTTGGTGCGCACGTCGACGGCCCTCACGACTCCGTCGGGGCCCGGGAACACTGCGGTGACCAGTCCTCGCGGCCACACGTTGCGGGGTAGCGTGCCGTCGGTGATGAGCACGACGTCGCCGATCTTGATTGCGGGGCCCTTGCCGTGGGGCTCCCGCCGGTGTTGGAGCTCGGGGAGGTACTCCCTGAGCCATCTGGCCCAAAAGAGGTCGGCCAGGCGCTGCGATGCGCGCCAATGAGTCCGCCCTATTAGGTCGGCGTCCTCATAGGCGCCCGATGGTGGAGTGCGCGCCGATCCGCCCAGGAGGAAGTGGTTAGGCGTGATCGCCTCGGGGTCTTCAGGGTGCACGGAGACGTGGGTGAGCGGGCGGCTGTTGACTGTGTATTCCGCCTCGGTGAGGATGGTGACGCGTGGTGAGGACTTCTTCTTGCGGGTTGCGCTCATGCAGGACGGCCGTGAGCGCGACTTTCACGCTCCGGACCAGTCTCTCCCAGGCCCCCCCCATGAAGGGGGCGCCGGGGGGGGATGAAGCGCCAGCTGATCATCCTCTTGCTCGCCTCCTCTTCTGTGGCTCGGTCGATGGCTGCACGTAGCTCCTTGGCTGCTCCCTGGAGGTTCGTCCCGTTGTCGGACCATATCTCGGCGGGGCAGCCGCGCCGCGCTATCATGCGGCGCAGCGCCATCACCGCCGAGTCTGTGCTGAGGCTCGCCGCCACCTCGAGATGGACTGCCCGAGTGGTCAGGCAGGTGAAGAGGGCGACGTACCGCTTCTGTACGGCGCGTCCCACGGCGACGGTCAGCGGGCCGAAGTAATCCAGCCCGGTGAAGGTGAACGGCCGCCGGTGGTGTGCCAACCGACAGTGCGGGTGGTTGCCGGTAGGTGGCGCAGGTGGCGAGGTCCTCTTGATACGGCATGGCAGACATCGATGTACTATCATCCTCGCAGTGGGTCGTAGGCGGAGAATCCAATATCGTTGGCGGCACTCGTTGATTGTGGCTTCTACCCCGGCGTGATGTAGGCTTCTATGTACGTGCTCCATGTATAGACGGGCTATGTAACTGTCCCCGTCTAACACCGGCGGCCTCTTCACGCAGCTGTCTATGTTGTGGGCGGCATCGATGCGTGTTATCAGTGTGATAACACCGTTGACTATTTCCGTCGCCAGGGGGCGCAGTCTGCTGTCGCTCGCGACCGGCTTGCCGCGCTGCAGATCTTCTAACTCCCTCCCGAACGACTCTTGCTGGCTCGCTCGCACAAGTAGGGTTTCAGCCCGTCTTAGTGTTCCCGCCTCTATAGGCAGGTACTTTAAGTCTAGATTTTTCCGGTCTAGACTTACTATTTTCGGTTTTTTCTGTTTTCTCGCCGGTATTCGCCGCCAGGTGGGGTCCCTCTCTGCATTTTTTCTATTTCGCTTGTAGTGGACTGTATCTATTTTTCTTCTGCAGAGGTCGATGAACTGTAGCACCCGGGCGGTTGCGCGAAGTAGCCTTTCCCATCGCGAGAATCTTGCGCAGTCGGGCAAGCTATTTCTCAAGCGATGCAGGCGCTATCTTGCTGTGTAGTGTGTTGCAGGTCTTCTCTTCCCCGGTGTTTTCGACGCGCTTCGGTGTCTCGTCGGCCAGGTGGATGGGTGGCCGCGCAGGAAGTCTGGGCCCTCGAAACCAGCGGTGCGACGTGTTGAAGTCCGGCGGTACGTCTCGCGTGGCGTCGTCGGCGACGTTGAGCTTCGTCGGTACCCACCGCCACTCACTGATCGAGCTATTTTCCTCGATCGCAGCTATACGGTGAGCGACGTATGGGCGGTAGCTCCGGGCGCCGGTCTTGAGCCACGTGAGCACGGTCTTGCTGTCCGTCCAGAATATCTTCTCGTCTGGCTTTGCGTCGTGTTCCTCGATGACTGCAGCGGCCATCCTCGACCCCATCACCGCAGCTTGTAGTTCGAGCCGCGGGATCGAAGTCACTTTCAGGGGCGCCACCCGCGCCTTTGCGAGCGCGAGCGATAGGGTCGTCTCGCCGTCAGCTGTTGTTAGGCGCCAGTATAGAGCCGCCGCGTAGGCGCTCTCGCTGGCGTCGACGAAGACGTGTAGCTCCCTCCTTCTCGCGTCGCTGTAGTTCGGATAACACCGGGGTAGGGCTATCTTCTTCAGATCTCGTAGGTGGCCCCATCCACTCCTGCCACTGCTGCGCCAGGTCGCCGTCCAGCTTCGAGTCCCAGCCGGTGCCTCGGCGCCATGTTTCTTGCAGGATTTGTTTCGCGCGCGTTGTAACGGGCGCAGCGAAACCGAGTGGATCGAAGAGAGAACATTATCACCTTCAGTATCTGTCTCTTGGTCGGCTCGACGCTGTTGATGACGTCCTCCGGTAGCCGCGCCAAGTCGAGGTTGAAGGCGACGTCGTCGGTGGTGGGCCGCCATATGAGCCCTAGGACCCGCATCCGCCTGTGCGCCGTCTCTCAAATCTATAGACGGCTGGGTGGGCGCGCTCTCTTCGCCGAGCGCGCGCAGGACGTCGTTCGAGTTCGACGTCACTGTCGCAACTCGTAGTGGGCCCCTCTATGTATTTCCCGCACGTCGCGCGCCGTCTGGATCGCTTCATTTCAGTCTTGAAGCTCTGCAGGTAGTCGTCGACGTAGTGGTTGCGCAGGATCGCATCGTAGGCCGCCGGGTGAGTGTCCTTCGTACTTCGCTGCGTTGGTGTCCTTTACGAAGATCGCCGTAGCCGGGGACGACGTCGCGCCGAATATGAGCGACGTCATCCGGTATTGCTGCGGCTCTGTGTCACCCCTCTCGCTCCCCCTCCATAGGTAGCGCAGTGCGTCTCTGTCTTCTGGCTTGATCTTCACTTGCATAAACATTTCTGCAATGTCAGCTGTGATCGCGACTGGGTGTTGTCGGAACCTCATCAGTAGCGCTACCATGAGTTGGCATCGAAAAGTAACGTAACGTTACTACAGTCGATAGCGAGCGAGTAAACGGGCGTCGAATAGATTTCGATTGAACACGTACGTAGGGTTTAAAAACGTTAGCGTTAGCTCGATAGCGAGTGCGTTTTTTACGCAGAAAGTGACGTGCTTGTCATCACGCCCTATGTAGCTGTTTCTTTCTAACTGTACTCAAAAGACAGAGTTCGATAGATATACCCAAAAAAGCTTGATATCCACAGCCACGAAATTAAAAAATTAAGATAATCCGACTTATTTTAAATGTCTTATAGCAGTGGGTAAAGCTGATGTTTATGGTGTTTTTTAAATTGTATTGGTAATTATTTTTGTCAATGTGACAGACTTAGAATGAATTTTAAGATGACAGCATGGGTGAAAGACTTTATTAGGTGAATTTTAGTGGCAAAATTGAAAGTTTAGTTGCTTTTGCTTGTTTTAATCTCTCTCACGTCTCTTTAAATATGAGAACCAGTGCGCCGCAGCAGTGGCGTGGCGTCGGCTGCAAGGACCCCTCTACCATCCGACAGAGCAGGGCACCGAGCTCGTCAGAGTCCTCCCTTGCCTCTAACGCCTCGCCGGCAGCGTAGAGGCTGTTTCCAAGACCCGTCATCCCCCATCCCCAGAAGGACCCGTACACGGATGCAGTCAGATCTAGCAAGGCAGGTTTTTGTCAGACCTGACTGAATGGCGGAATATCCAGCAAGAAACAGAGCGGGAGAGAAACAGGCTAAGAGAAGCCGAAATAAGATGTCTAGAACGATGGCAACAATTATTTGGGCAGTTTTTAGAATTAGGGAATACTTACATTATTATATTTTAGAAATAAAATACTTAAAGAATAGTTAAATAATTTTGTAATGTGTTAATATATTAAAATATTATATCTTTTATATCTTGTTTCTCTTGAGTCTTCTTGCCAATTGGTCGCGTAATGCTCTTCCCAATATAAGTCAGTGCTGTACTGGCGCTTTCATTTCTAATACCTCTTGAACAAAATGCCCACCTGAAAGTAAAAATATAATAATTAATATATCCTAACTAATATTATAAATGCGAAAGTACTCTGTCTGTCTGTCTACCTGTTACTCTTTCACGCTCAAAACTACTGAACTAAATGAAATTTGGTATGCAGATGATCTAGACCCTGAGAAAGAACATAGGCTACTTTCTATTGCGAAAAGGGGGTTGTAAGGGGTTAAAAAGGGGGTAAAAAGTCACTTTTCCACGCGGACGAAGTCGCGGGCGGCCACTAGTATTTTATAAAGATCATCTCCAAAAAATCTTTAATCAACATTAGATTAAATAACGTCTCTGATTGTGGCCGTAAGTATCATGTCCTACCTTGAGGTTTATACAGGATATGTCTTACCTTAGACTCCTGGGAGATTCTTTGCGTGGATGTTAGATCTGTGTAATGTGTAAGTAATACGCCAGCAAATCACACAAATCCTCAAAAACCACCGCATTAAGCCTATATTTGTGGTTCAGAGGATTTCCAGCCCACTTGTACATATCAGCTTGAAATTTTGCTTGTGAGTGTCGTTCATCTTGAAAATGCAGCCGCCGTCAATATTGTTCCACGCAAGATATCTTTTTTCCGACATTATACTCAATATATGTTAAATATTTTGTAAATCAAAACACCTTTTCCACACCATATTTGGCAAGTGAGTTACTTAACTACAATCGTAAGGTATTTTTCGATACCTAACGTCAAATTTGTAACTCGTGGTATTCGAAAACTATCGCTTTGTCTCTTTCATTGTGATGCATTTGAAAGAGACAGAGCAATAGTTTACGTTATGTCAGTTTTCAATGTCAACTCGTAGCGCTACGTAAACGCACGTAAACGCACATCGCTAGCGAGTGCGGTTTACGTAGATTTTAGTTTCTCAAGTGACCGCTAGAGGCGCTGTACACTTTTTCATACATTTTTTTTACGCAGTCGCTAGCGAGTTCTGTCACTGTAAACTCATGGTAGCGCTACAGGACGCCTGGTATGATGTAGGATACGCAAACTCATTGGCCTGGTTCCCCTGTGAAAGGTTGTTGATTTAAGTTCTAAGCGCACCTCGAGCTTCAAAGCGACGACTTGGATGCAAGTGGGAATAGCTCGCTTAGATGAGATAGAGTCCATTTACATTTCTAACTAGTCCTTAGCAATTTTCGAAATGCTGCATCCCCAACGGGAAGGAGTGTATGAACTAAAGGCTCTTTATTGAAATATACTAGTTAAGCCCTATAAAACGATTTTTGATTTGAAGAGACTCCGCCCTTTCCCCCCGCACACCTCATGCAACACTCGTAACTTTGTCACTTGATTCGCGTCAAATCGCACTTTCGCATGCGCGGTCACAGTAAATAAAGCAGTAAGGACATTGTGTCTGTGGTATACACGACCGACGTCTATGAAATATCGTATTCTTTTTTCGAAATTATTTACTTCACAAATTACGTACTTTCTGGATCGGTACCGCCCAGCTTAGTGAACGTCTATGAAATATA
>JABMDO010001048.1:0-19270 GCA_014851415.1 Cnaphalocrocis medinalis
TTTCTCACTTAAATGGGGACTCCAAACACTTACTCGTACTACTTAAGTTAAGTATTGTTAACGAAATAATTTTCTTTCATTATCATTTTCATCTTGTCTGGGCACAACCATGTGCGCAAGATGCAATGAAAATGTGTTTGCGGCCAGAGCGTACCCGGGGAGATCCTTCTGGCTGATGCAGGTAGCTACTAAAGTTAAACGTAATCTTGTTAAAAAACAGCTTAAAAAACCGTGTACGCTCGTTAGGTGTCGTCATGACGAAGTGTCTTCATGTTTCCCTTGGCCTTATTAGCGGCACTGGTAATCTTAAAATATTTGTTAAACTTATCATGGCCATGTTAAAACTCTATAGTCTCTTAGGCTTACCTATCCACTATGATCTACAATAGATCATAGTGGATAAGGCAGTCCTATCGCTAAGTAGCTAAGGTTGGTTGCAAGACATCGATCGGCTACAATGTAATTAATACCTTTGTTTCAGATTAGTAAGCTTTTTGCAATAAAAAATATCTGTCTATCTATTACTACCACCGATAAAATTATTGTGCCACATCTCACGTTTGTAAGTTTATAGATCACATTTCGGCTAATGCAACCTGATAACTACCGTACTATACTTTACAATAGTTCTAGAAAATACGTGAACCGTCCAACTGTTGTAGTTCTCGAACTCCTGTGAAATCTATTCTAAAAGCAGTAACGCTATTCTAATAGCGTTTATGTTACTTCCAAGCATAATACTTCAACTTTTGTGTGATATCCAAGCGCGCTGTAGGAAGCGGAAAGTTTCGAAATAATCCAAAGTTAAACTACATACATATATAGAAAAGTCAACAAAGTATTATCTTTAAATGTCAGCGCCATATTATCTCCCGCACATTTAAACAGTCAGCTCTATATATTACTCGAGGCTTCTCGTGTGTGGGTGAAGGTCCCGGATTCCTGAGGGGATTGAGATATTTTCTCAAGCTCAACTGACACTTAACGAGAAAACCGGCCAAATCACGTAATTTAGGCCTGTTTTTAGTTTTGTTGTTATAGCGGGAACATATAACATAACTAGTTAGCTATACAGATGGACAGCCAACAGTCTTAAATGGTACGGTTACTACAATCTGTCAAATTTCTTCAATCGAACCTCACTTTTATGTCACACGTGTTTGGTTCAATATCAACTGAGGAAATTTTACAGATTGTAGTAACTTGATGTGCTGGCCACTGTACCATGTTTTAACCTTCCGGTACGTAACGTTAATGGGTAGTTTATGTAATTTAACAAAAGTTCTTGTTTCGTATTTTTTTGAAAACTATCATGCATTTTGAGTAACCTATATCAGTTTACTTACTACACTGGCTTAGGGATCCAAGGTCTTGGCCTCCGACCTCAAACTTCTCCATAATAGGGGAAATAAAATAAGAATGGTAGAGGAACTAGCGGCCGAAAGAGCTTATCTGGGGACGACCAACGCGTCCTGTGGGGCGTCCGAGTTATCGCTGGAGGGATGAAGTCGCTAAGGACCTTAAAGCACTAAACGTGCATGATTGGTCAGATTTATTTATGTAGTAGGTGACAGACGAGTAGACGGATCAACTGATGGTAAGCGATTACCGCCACCTATAAGTAGAGTCACAAGTGCGCTGCCAACCTTTAACCCCCTTTCTCCCCAATTGCGCCTCCGGTAAGGATATCGGAGAGTGAGGGCACTCACTCGGCGAAACACGGTACAATTGGCACAGGACCGAACAAAATGTAAATCAGTTTTAGCTAACATACTCGTAATAGTTTTTTCTTCCATGTCAAAGAAGCAATTACTACTTTTCGTATACATTGATCTACCAGCTGTGATTTATTGTAGATTATGATATTTTTATTTAAAACGGAGCTCAAGCTCAGGATTTCGCAAAAATTGCCTTCTCGTTGTGACTGACAACCTAGATAATTAATTCACGAAAACGTTTTACGACGGAAACCTTTAAAGAAGACAATTTCGTAGGTACTTCTGCTCAAATAGATTGATGCTATTCCAATTACATGTAGTAGAACAGAGATGCTCGTGTTTCCGCTATTAGTATAATGGAGAATTTGGTGTTTGAGAAGTTTTTCAGCACATGGAACTAAAATAGAGTTAAATAATTTCCGTAGTAGGTACCTACAAGGAAAAACTTCGTTTGAGAAGGAGAACATTTTTTGTGTATTGTCTTAATTAATTATATACCGCTACTAATAAATTTATCTATGATATTCTGAATCATTTGTATCGCAATGCTCCATCAATGTCTTCCCGAAAATAACCACTCCCATTACTTTAGTTTTAATACATTTTGATAGCTCCGACCGTCATTAACGAGGTCGTGTCCAACTAAGTAACATGTAAACATGATTTGCAAACTAATGCCAAGCTATTACAAAGTTTTCCCTCGTAAAATAACAACGTTCCCTACAATATAACGTAGTGACTAAACCGGAGTGATCGGCGAACAATTTGCGAGCTCCCGATGAAATTGGCAAGTTTTAATGACTTGATGGCGATACAAATTCAATGCAGCTCTGTTTAAACTGTGACCGAAAAGACGCGAGTTACTGGTCGGTACAAAAAGGAAACCGAAACCGGTTTAATATATTTGTGGGCTCTAGTGTTATACAAATCAAAGATTCCTTATTATGAAAGATTCATAATAAAAATTAGCCACAAACATTTTAGGAAAACTCCAGGAATCGAAATTTTTGAATTAATAGTAAAAGTGAGGTTAAGAAGGTACTTACCTATAATAGGTAAGTATAGGTACTTATACGGGACACATAGCCCAAAATTATATCCAATTGTATAATTTATCTCCGTGATAAAAAGCCATCCATAACTTTGAAATTTATAACATGATATCGCTGAAAAACATGAAATTCATCTTTTCTTGACAAACGTTTTATTGACACTTGTCATATCAATTTTTCTTTATGAAAAAGAAAAATACATCACCTCATACTTGATGTCGGAAGAGTTCTAATTAGTCCGAGTACTTCATAGATTAGGTACAATATCGATTATCAATTTCTTACACGATTTTCATACATTTTAACGATTATTGTGTTGTCATCAAATTCGCTTTTTATCGATAGTTAGTTTAATACGATGTTTTTAAGTTTTCTAATATTCTGGATTGTAAAATAGTCTAGTATTTTGTGAGTTTCTTTACAAAAATATAACCGATTTTTGAGGATGCTTTTCATCTTGATAACTTTGGGCCCAGAGATCCCCTCCTCCTTTAAAGAAATAGTTAATTTATGCAAGGCCGCGGTTAAACCGATAACCTTATTAGGCCTGGATTATATGCGCGTGTTCATTGTGACAATATAAGACCTGGTATAGGCAAAATATATTGATTTGACGTTTATACAAAAAGCCGTTATTCCTGCGCCTATTCCAGTTATATCGCACTGGTGTCCCATCAAAATAGCCTACCTGTGTTTGCGCACACACTTGAGTACTAGGTGGCTAATCGTTTGGAGGGTTAGTATTATTAATACGTAGTTCATGTGATTGTGATGCGAGAAGACTCTCCCAAGCAAACGGAGCCCCTCCAAGCAACAGAATTTGTTATGACCCCATCAAACAGCCTCTCAGTGACGTTGACTGTGTAACTCAGTTACAAGCAGCAGCGCCCTCGGCTCTTCAGACTCGGATGTTCGGTCCACAACAATTCACTTTTATGAATCATGGTGAATTTTAATACAGTTTAACCATCGATAAAATCTCAGGGTATTTGACAAAAAAAAAATTATGTGTTTAATCAAAGACCTCTCAATTTAAGAAAACATTACTGAAAGAATTGCTCGATTCTGATTTGAATCACCTGAGATATCACAACTTTAAGAGCACATATTTTGGGCAAGCCCAAAAAACGCTCTATACAAAATGGCTACAGGCAAGTGACGTCACACGCCCGTATCTTGTATGCGCGTCTAGTAAATTTTGTTTGGTAGCTATATCAAATGTTTCGTTTAAGTAATGGTTCATAATAAAGTTGGTGAAAAATGTACGGGTAGTTCAATGATATACTTATTTTTTTTAAATTTTATACTTTAAAATGGACTTGCCCATGAAACTTTGAATGCTCATAAAACCAGCTAGACTTTATATTTTTAACTGAAAATTTTGGCCGTTGGTTCTTATTTACCAGTATTTTGGAAAAGTATAAATATTTTTTACTATATCGAGATTAGTCAAATACCCTATTCGAAAAGCGGAACCTTTAGAAAATTCTAAGGTTTTTCGTTTTTTTTTCTTTTAATATCCTAATCCCAAAATGAAAGGTGACGGTAGTGTACTAATAAAGGGCCAAGAGGTCATAAATAAAACAAAGATCATTCGAATCGAGATTCAAAGCACAAAACATTTTCCAAAGAAATTACCTAACGAATTTAAAACCCGGATATTATTCAGTTCGCATCTGCGTTTCCCGTAAATGAAAGTTATTACGTTAAAGTTATTATTATAACCTTAATCGCTTGTGGAATTCCAGAGCGAAATAATATTCCTTTGTTTTAATACAGAAGAGAGGTGTTGACTTGACAATTTCCTGTTGAGAGGTTTTTGTCAGTCTCCATTATGACCTTTTAAAGTACGTACTTTTAACTTGTACTTTATGAATATTTATATTAACATTAAAATAAGAAGCTCGTCTAAGTTATTATGGGAATGACTGAATCATCAGTTATACGTTTCAGCAGCTAATCTAAAACGAGACCCTCACGTTTTTTCCCTCGCCGCCGAGCTAATCAAAGAAATATGCAGATATATTAAAAATCCAGAGGTGCATGGCCGCGTTCATAGCCAATAAGCTACTATCGCTTACGGTGGGCATCTTCCAGTACCTAACATCCAGACACAAATTAATTTTCAAAGCTTCAGACTGATATCACTTTAAAAATGCCGTCCGACCTAGAAGGTCAAAAATATGAATTAGACGTAGTTGTATTCTTCTTCGTCACACTTTATGGAATGATATTGTAGTCAAGCGTCGGCTTACGAGTCAACAATAAAAACCTCAACAAATCAAAACTCAACAAAATCCGGATGAAAACCTAAAAACATAAAATACGATAAGTGGAAATAAAATTTGTAACTTTTTAACATGAACATTCTTACCTATCACAGCAAATCAATTATTTGAAGGCTTTTAATGTTTACAAAGTTTTGTTCGCGTTTATCGAATCTTTAGAAAAGCTATTTACCGAATAAAACTTTTAATAGCCACTTTTAAATAACTGAAAGAGTCTACAACTTGAGGTTTGCTTCGAAGAAAATAATTATCTAGCCAAAGTACAAATAAAAAACTGGCAGCTAAGCAGACAAGTTTAATAATAATATATCTACACAAAACATTTAGAGCTACTTTTGTTTGACCCCCCTCATAACTCAAAAACATTTTTAGTGGTTTATGATAATTCATGTAGGTATATGAATTATCATAAACCACTAAAATGTTTATGTAGGTACATATTATGATAATTAATCAAGTAAGTAAGTCGCGCTATTGAACTTGGCACCCATTTAGGTATCACTTCTTTTCACGATGAACTCAACCAAACTTACTAAAAATCGAAACTTGGCTTTCATTTTACATTTATATTTTTGATGCAAAATGTTTTCGATGATTACCCTCAAGGGTCCAAGTAAAACACTCGGACCCTTGAGGGAAATCTTGAGGACCCATCCTGTATTTTCATCAACAACAAACCAACATGAACAATGAGTTCATGTTGGGTTAGTATTGTAGCTGTATCTCCCCCGACCATTCTAATTATACTAGCGCACAGATTTCATTCTTGCCAACCAATTACTAACACGATTAACCAAATGTTCAAAACGACCAAATTCCAAAACTTTAGGGAACTCCAGTTCGATTCGGACGGTCTTCAACAGCAGAACACGCAACATGTTCAACTCCTTACAACTTGTCAAGAGAGCTCGAACGAATGTTATGAGCATGTACGAAACACGCCGATGCGGGTTATTCTGAGTCCGAACTTGATTGTTTTCACTACATTTCAATTTAAAGTTTCCTTGGATTCCAGTTTTGCTTTGATTGGAAATGTTTAGTAGATATTCTGGTTTGTGTCTCTGCTGATGTTAATTCCAAGAGTTTTTTATTTATTAAATATAATTGTTAAGGTTCAAGGCTCATTATTAATTAATTATAAATTTAACGTGATCATATGCAAAGTATGTTCATATACATACACATATTTATTTAACATAATTAATGAAAAATCCTGATATTGAATAGCAATGCCTCTTGGACTAGCATGCAGCTCGTATACGTATACTATTGTTTTAAATTAAAATTAAAATAGTAATTAAATGGGCATTTTCCTCTGGCGATGACCAGAGGAATCTGAGTCATTCTAATAAAAATGTCATTACCTTGGCAGTGTTTAAATCCCTAAACCCCCGAAATTTGCATCAGAATTTTAAAATGTAGCGATGACTGGAGTTTTGTATAGAAGATTAGGCATCTTCTATTTAAAATGTAATATTGGAAGATTCTGAGGTCAATTTTGGAGGAATATTGAACACTGTCAGTAATTAAATCTCCATTAGCGTGATAGAGAAAGTAGATGGACTTCATTGATGTATGAAAATTACTGTAAGACTGGTGTTGCAGGTAGGACATGGGCAGCGGTAATCACTTATCTTCAAGTGATCCGTCGGCTCGTCTGCCACCAATATCATAAAAAAATTAAACTGATATAAATATTTGTAATAGGGTATTTGACTAATCTCGATTTAGAAAAAAATATTTATACTTTTCCAAAATACTGGTAAATGAGAACCAATGGCCAACATTTTCAGTTAAAAATACAACGTCTAGCTGGTTTTATGAGCATTCAAAGTTTCATGGGCAAGTCCATTTTTAAAGTTTAAAATTAAAAAATAATAATTATATCATTGAACTACCCGTACATTTTTCACCAACTTTTATTATGAAACCATTTACTTAAACGAAACATTTGATATAGCTACCAAACAAAATTTACTAGACACGCATACAAGATACAAGCGTGTGACGTCACTTGCCTGTAGCCATTTGTATAGAGCGTTTTTGGGCTTGCCCAAAATATGTGCTATTAAAGTTGTGATATCTCAGGTCATTCAAATCAGATTCGAGCAATTCTTTCAATAATGTTTCTTAAATTGAGAGGTCTTTTGATTAAACACATAATTTTTTTTTGTCAAATACCCTATTGTTCATGCAGGCAGAAGAAGGGCTATCGGTGCGTCTGCGCATGGAAGCGGTGCGGCTGCCCTGCGCGGGGCTGGCGCTGCGGGCGCGGGACGGGGACTCGCTGGGCTCGCCGCTGCTGGCCTCCTGGGATGGCCCCGATAGCTCCGCCATGGTGAGGATATATGTCCACTATACCTACCACATAACCATATGATTGACGTCACTTTCCTGGCACGGTGCAACAATGCAGGGGAGGGACTTTTTTATACGAGTACTATGCAAATTGAGACAACATCACATACATTGTCCTGGCCCCAAACTAAGGTTTTCCCTTGTGCTATGGAAACCAGAAACAACGAAGGTACTACAAACACTCAGACCCAACACAAATATCTGTTTCATCAACAAACATTTGTGTTGGTGCGGGAATCGAACCCGCGACCCTTACGTCTCAACCGGCGCTCAAACCATTGCAATAAACGGGTCGTCTGTAACGGGTGTATGTAGAAAGTGAAGGCATGATTCGACCAATCTTTATCCGAAATAATATTCTGTGGTATACCATACATGCCATAATGGCAATCTCTTACCATCAGGTGATCCGTTCGTAACCTATCACATAAAAAATGTTAATGCAAAAAATTGTCAGGTCGGCGATGTGGAGACGACCACAGACGGGACGGGGGTGATGGAGATCGCGGGCGGCCGGCACATCCTCATCGAGCTGCGCTCGGGGAACAACTCCGAGCGCTGCGCCGGCGGCTTCCTCGCGCATGCTTCACAAATAGGTCAGTTCATAAGTTTTTCACTTCCATAGAGCAGTTTATTTTGATAGGCCCGATGGTGCATTTGATAGTGACCATCATACACCAAATTCGATCCCCACCTTGGACAAACATTCATGTGACGAAGACTTGTGCTAGTTCAGTGTTGGGTGTATTTAAGTGTTATAATTTTGTGATTCCTTTGTTGCCTGATATCCGTAACATAAGTGCTTAGACTACTTAGTAAGTATGGAATACCTGTTAGATCCTATCTCATTGTTGTTAATGTCCATCAAGACAGATATTAACTCATTATCCATGTAGAAAAAAAAGAAATTTTAGTAACTTTACATTAGTATTATCATTTTTTTATTTCCTCTTCACGTAAAAGATCTCAAGCTAGGCGCTAAAACAAGATCTCATAACAACAACATCTCAACCTGACTCCGTACTAAGTAGCATAGTCATCAGCCTACGTTCGTCCACTGCTGGACATAAGTGTCCCCTAATGCACGCCACCGCTCCCGATTTTCGGCCACTCTCATCCAGCCCACTCCAGCCAGCCTTCGAATGTCATCATCCCATCTTGTAGCAGGGCGTCCAACACTACGTTTGCCGAGTCGCTACAAGTAGCATAGTAAGCACTTGAAAATATAATGTGTCTGGAGCTTGAGATTGGTTTAGGAATGCCGGTGTTACGGTCACCAAATACTTTTTCCTACCTACAGAGCCAATTCGCAATGCATCAGCCGCATGGGCGGTGGTGAGCACGGGCACGTGGTGGCGGGGCGGCGGCGGCGCGCGCGGGGGCGGCCGTGGCGCTGGCCGCGCTCGCCGCCCTGGCCGCCCTGCTGCTGGCGCTGCACTCCGCGCACAGGACCAGGGCCTACCAGCGGGCGGCGGACAAGGAGTCCCTTACAGACAGCGATGGTGAGTTGAAAAAACTTACTCATTAGCTGCGAGATAACAGGAAAGCAGGCTCGCCGCAAGCGTGCGTCGTGCGCGGGCGGCACGCCCAGGGGGCAAATTAAGCGACTTTTCAGCAGTGGCGTAGCGTGGGTATCAGCCGCCCGGAGTGGAACATCGGCGGCATAATCGGTATTGTACGCGGGCGCCAAAAAAGCTAGCGGTGGCCCTGCAGCGAAGTGGCGACGCGTAGAGAGCGGTCCCGCTGTGGTTAGGGCAGCTGTAGCCAACCACCTTCGCTGTATTGTGCCTGTTTCGTGCCTTACTGTCCTTACGTTCTGCACTCAGCAGGATCTGGCTGCTATCCACGTCCTAACGTGGGCTCATCAAAATGCTACGGATAAGGAGACCTGATGGTGGGTCGGTAAAATTTCGCATCAGCTGCAAGATGATAAATGGTGGCCACGCGCAGGGGGACCGTGGTGCTGACTACTCCAGCCACAGGACCAGGGCGTACCAAGGGTGAAGTCGTTTGCAGGCAGTGAGTCAGCATAGTGTCTTTGTTGTCTAGTGCATTATTCGACTTTGTAGTCAAGATCATGTCAAATATGAACATGATTGCAACGACCTATAAACGAACGTGCTTGAATAACCTTATCATTATGATATCATGTTATATATTATATTATAATCATAAATAATCATGAGCAAAAGTGGTTACGCACCTCCTCCCATTAGAATGCCTAACAATGGAATAGAGAAACCTAACTAAGTCTTAACTTAATTAATTCCACAATTAGCCTAACGATCTGAATCGACACGGTCCAATAACAACGTGATATTCAAATACCATTTGATTTATCGCTTACCTACTATTCACGTAATATTCGTTGGATCCATCTACACCGGTCGCGTTGTCCCCATTAATCTTGATTAATGAACGCGTGCGCAGTGTAAACACACGGGCATTGTTTGGAACACCCTTTACGATAAACCATAGAGGTAATAATAGTCCGGTCGAGCAAAGGTTTACCTTTGCTTCAGTTGATCGATTAAAGCCCGATTCGACGAATCCTTATTCGAGAATTAGTCTATGGTATTACGTGGAATTACGCTACGATTCGGTAGTGGTATGACAGCGCTATACCGTACATTGACTCTCGGATAAAAATTAGTCGAATCGAATAGTGACCTACAACTAATAAGCAAATAGTAATATCAGATAAGATTTACTTATACCTACAAATGAAATTGTTTGCTGTCGTATTACATAGGTAGGTACTTAGAAGTGAAACCTGGGCAGCGTTATATACTTATGGTATAACTTAATTTAAGGATGATGAACTTTATGTAAAATTATAACAGCCCATCTATACTCTAAGAAATAGAAAACCAAAACTTCTGAGCTGACTAAAGTATTCCCAAAATAAGTTTTGGTAGACCTTTGGTCAACTCAGAAGAAGTTTTGATTATATTTTACAAAAAATTTGAGCTAATATTATAATTTGTAAGGTTTGTGATCACCAATCCGCATTAGGCAAGCGAGGTGATTAAGCCTAACCCATCATAGTACTTCATAACTTGATTTCTATGATGGAGGCCTTTGCCCTGCAGTGGGAGAGTATATAGGCTGATACTTTCCTTTTTTACTTTATTATAATTCGTCTTGCAGCGTGCTCGGCATCCCTAGAGCTGGGGGCGGCCACGGCGGGGTCGCGCAGTACGCTGCTCTCGGAGGTGGTGGGCGGCGGCGTGTCGCTGCGCCGGCTGCTGCCCTCTGGCAAGACGCGCCACACCCGCCTGCGGGACTCGGACAGAGCCTCAGAGAACATCGACCAGAGGTAATGTAATGTAAAGTGGACTCCTGTTTCCGCACTTAGACTCCCATTTGGTCCAGTGTACGTGTAGGGTCCTGGCTATTCTAGCCAGACTAACTCCGCCCAGAAGCGCAGAATGTTCCTGGGATCTTCACAGTCTTCACGGAGTGACCTCGCAGATCCGAGGATTTCATTTCGTTGTCTTTTCATACCCTTACCTTAACAGCGCTGAGGGCTAAAATATAAGCCTGCTGCCATAAGAGAAGACGGGACTCAACCGACTTAGGGGCTTCCGGCAGAGCCTCAGAAAACGCCGACCAAAGGTATGAGATGCAGAACCTTATTCCTTTCAGCGTGTTTAGGCTCCTTAGAGCTGGCAACTAAGATTGGATCATGGAAACTCTTGCCCTAAGACGAGACGGGATGCAACCAATACAGGTACGTCAGCAGGGCCTCGGAAACGCTGCCCAAAAGTTTGTAATGCAGAATCTTAATTCTTTCAGCGTGCCTAGGCACCTAAGAGCTGGGAACTAAGATTGGATCATGGAAACTCTTGCCCTAAGACGAGACGGGATGCAACCAATACAGGTACGTCAGCAGGGCCTCGGAAACGCTGCCCAAAAGTTTGTAATGCAGAATCTTAATTCTTTCAGCGTGCCTAGGCACCTAAGAGCTGGGAACTAAGATTCGATCATAAAGACTGCTGCCCTAAGAGAAGACGGGACGCAACCAACTCGTATTTTAATTTTGGACATTTTAAATATAGCCACATGTCTGGTTTTCGATACAAACGAAGCAACATTGTTTTCGATACGTTACCAGTTTTTACCAAAGATTTAAATCATAGATATGCCCTGACACCTAAAAACGAGGCAATATTTTGATGACAGGACGTGTGCGTGTCATCGAAAGTCACTATCTATGAGAATAAAATACGGTCAGCAAAATTTTCATACTGGGAACTACAAATAAAACAATTCCTAAATTTAAAAGCAATTTTATTTATAGGCCATTTTATTTCCAAATGTTACACTAGATTTATCTATTTATTCAAATAAATTACTCTAATCACAGAGCGAATATCGGGTTTGATCACCAAACCGCATAAAGGGTGGTGATTATGCCTAATCCCATCATAGTAGCTATGACTTGATTTCTATAATGAAGGCCTTTGCCCTACTATTCCTTAAGAAAAATTATGAATAAAATTTACTATAACTTAATAATTAATTAATAATTAACACAACCCCACATTTAATGTCCTGACTCCGTACTAAGTAGCTTAAGCACTTGTGTTATAGAATAAGAGACAGAAGAAATACAAATATAATACTTTTTACTTTACGCCAACCTAGGGGAGTCAAATATAAATAATTTTCTTTGAAATAAGAAGAGAAAATTCGACTAAATTGTCCAGGTAACCAGTATTCATCCCTTCGATCCCGCTGGATAACTTTGATCAATTTTTCTTTTAAACGCGGATCTTGGGGAAATCTAAAACAATAAACGTTCACTTAAAAATAATACGTAATTATTATTTGCATGTTTATTGATTTCTAGTCGAAATAAAATTGCTATTTCATATCTGACCTCTATTAAAACAATGCCTATCGAAACTGCTGACGCTACCGTACTTTTCCCGGTTATAGTAAACCATTAACAAATGAGCTGTTATCAACTGAGTTCTGAGTACTACAGCGGGTCTAAGTATATTGGCCACCGCGATAATGATGTTGTCTCGTTTTGTCTCACAGTAATTACCAATACTACTCTCTCTGTCACGCGCTGGCCGATCAGATTTTGATGTTTTGTCAACAAAATAAAATAAATTAAATTATTGATGAAATATAAATACTTACGAGTGAAATGTTACACCATTCGCTTTATTTGAATTTGTAGTATTTTTCTTGCACAATAAAAAGGCACATAAAGGCATTTTGAGTGCTTTTTCCTGTCAAAAATCCAAGCAGCTGTGTCGTACAACTGTCACCGAGTGCAAACGGCAACTATAGTCTATTTCAATTATGATGTCCCTTTGGAAAGATGTCAAAAGTTCAGTACTAAGGAAGTACTCTTAGAAATCGATATTCAGCGGCATCGATTATCGATTTGTAACCAATTTTAATCAAAGTAACTTTCAACAACTAAGGTTTTTTAGAGATTGTCGAAAGAACACTTTTAGACTTTATTTGGCATTACAAACAAAACAATAAACGACACTCAACAACAAAACAACAAACTAACTTAAGAAAAACACGTAAGTCTTATTGTATAATCCGCGGCATCTAACAATAGCGATGACCGTTAGTTTGCGCACTTGTAGAACAGATGAATTTCTACTAAAATTGGTTTCTGCGCACTCAAGGTCATCGCTATTGTTTCATGCTGCAGACTTAGTCGTAGGCTTTTCTGCACTCTCCTCGTAGTGATTGAAGTGACACTTAACTTAAAGGTAGATGAGTTTGATAGCAGAGGGGCAGCAGTAGGAAAAACATTGAAGTCATTGAACACAACAAACGACCATTTTATTCAGACAGACAACTGACAGACATTGTTAAATCCAAATATAAAAACAAGTGTTCCATGTCAACAACACAAACATAGAGTATCACAAATCAAAGGAGTTTCACTCCAACACCTTCTCTATTTGTGCATACCCAGCTTGCTTACTAAGAAGGACATTCTGGGACGCGCCAGCGCCTTTGTGAATATGTCCGCCAGTTGGAGTTCCGTGCTAATTCTGGTAATTTGCATTTCTCCGCTGGTTACTAGTTCCCGGACAAAAAAGTGTCTTATCCTGATATGTTTGGTTCTCCGGTGAAACTCTGGGTTCTCCGCCAACCTGACTGCGGCTTCGTTGTCTACATGAAGTTTGGGCTTGTTGGTTTCTGTCAAACTTCCAATAAGACGATTGAGCCAAATTATCTCTTTGGCTGCCTCACTGGCCGCAACAATTTCAGCTTCTGTTGTCGACACTGCCACACTTGGCTGTCTCTGACTCAGCCAGGATATTGCACCTCCGGCATATAAACACAGTACACCTGACGTGGATCTTCCTGTACTTAAGTCTCCACCGTGATCAGCATCACTGTAACATTCTAATTCCAGTTTCCCTTTGGTGTAGACTCTTCGATACATAATCCCAACGTCTGGAGTGTATTTTAAGTACCGTAAAATTCTTTTTAATCTAACACAATCTAACTGTGTTGGGTTTTCGAGACTTCTCGATACAACGCTAACTGCGTATGCTATATCTGGTCTCGTCCCGACCATGAGATATGCTAGTGCTCCAACCACCTGTCTACAATTGTCGAGGAACCATTCATCAACCTTCTCTGTTTTAGAACTTCCATCCTCTTTGACAAGTTTTAGGCTCTTCATATATTTTGTCACATATTTCAACGTGAGACACATAGTCTTTGAATTTATCTGGACGTCTGAGGAGTGATCGATCTCTTAGTTGCATGCTATGATGCGATGCCAACTCTTGAGCATCATCCACATCTTGATCATCAATGTCGTCAACATTCTCATTGTTTTCTTCGACTTCCTCGATGAGTTCTTCTCCTTCCTCAATATTCTCCCTTAATTCAACGGGTATGTCTTGTCTCGCGTCTTCATAAATATCATTTTCCTCTACAACAGGTACACCTACAGTAACATCATGTGTTCTGGCAGGGGTTTCTTCTATTGCTTCTGTAATGACATTATCAACAGGATTACGGACTGGTAGGGATATTTCCACTTCACCTACTTCTGATTCTATTTCTCTGTCAGATATATCTAGTTTTGATTCAATGGGTCTTTCATCAAAGGTTACATCTCTAGATCTAACTAACGAATTAGATTCTTTGCTCCAAAGCCGATACCCATCGTCATGGTCATATCCTATTAAGATGAACTTCTTTGCCTTCCTTTGCATTTTCTTCCTTTTCTGTTTAGGAATATGCACATAGCAAGTAGAGCCGATTATCCTTAAATGTTTTATTTGGGGCTTCTTACCCAACCATAGCTCAAATGGCGACTTGTTCTCGACATTTGTCGGGCCAGTTCTGTTCAGAATATGAACTGCCGTGTGAGTTAATTCTGCCCACAAACATTGAGGTAACTCTTCGTGTGCGTACATCATAGCTCTGACCATTTCAACGATTGTGCGATTATCTCGCTCACTGCAACCATTTTGTTCAGGGGTATAGGGCATTACTAGCCGTTGTTGTATACCTTCTTTCTCTAATATAGTACGAACTTCCTTATTGTCAAATTCGCCGCCATTATCACTCAAAACTTCCTTAATCTGATGACCAGCTGTCTTAGCTTCAGCTAACATACTACGCAGCATTCCAGGTACTTCAGATTTATATTTCATAGTGTAAACATAGCGAAATTTACTATATTCGTCTTTGAAGAGTACGAAATAACGAGCTTTTGCAACACTTGGAGGGAATGGACCGCAAACGTCCATGTGTATGCGTTTCTCCTGGACGACATGCTTTATCCCTTGTACCAAATTTCCTTCTATGGGATTTTCCAAACAAACAACCTTCGCAAAGACTTCCATTATCTTTCGTTTTTACGTTAAGTTCTCTATCTATTAACTTCCTAACGTGGCGTTTATCTTGGTGTCCCATACGTTCATGGTAAAGTTGTAATTTATCAACTGCGGTGTTTATAACGTTAACTACAACTTCTTTCTTCATCGGAATAGCTTCACAGTTCAGTTTATACAGCCCACCTTGTCTATTCCGAATTCCTTTAAAGCAAAGTTTCTTGTTTATCATGAATGAACAGGATGTTGCATCTGATTCAAAGCGACTATTCCTATTTTCATCATGAGCCGCTAACACAGAAAAAAGATTTTTCGTAATCTTCGGAACATACCATACATTATTCATTACAAATGTTGCTTTATTGTATTTCATCAA
The DNA here is from genome assembly GCA_014851415.1 of Cnaphalocrocis medinalis. Taxonomy (NCBI): domain Eukaryota; kingdom Metazoa; phylum Arthropoda; class Insecta; order Lepidoptera; family Crambidae; genus Cnaphalocrocis; species Cnaphalocrocis medinalis. Next base: position 15,634 of record JABMDO010001048.1, read on the forward strand.
GATTGAACCTTTTCCAATTGCTTCGATTGTAGTACCATCTGCAGTAGCTACTGTATGCGGTTCCTCAAAACGATAAAACTCCTGATACAGATCGTTTCTCATCGTGACATGATGTGTAGCTCCATTGTCTACATACCAGTTGTCTCTATCTTCCTTGCATTCTGTTGCATTGATAAACATATGAGTACTTGGACCAGGTCTATCATTATTTTTCTTAGGGCAGTCTTTCTTAAAGTGTCCTTTCTCTCCGCATCCATGGCATTTGAAAAATTTGGTTCCTTTCTTAATATTTTTCTTTCTGTCGTTTACAATCAATGCCTCATTACAAGATCTTGACACGCATCGTTCTTCTTCTTTAGATGTTATCATCAAAGCTTTTTCATGAGCACATAGCTGACTGGTAAGGTTATCCACATTTCTATCCTTATCCGACATCATTAACCAACTTGATCTGAATGAAAAGTATTCTTGAGGCAAAGTATCCAAAATCTTACAAATCAAAAGGAAACTAGGTAGTTCATTTCCCTCATTTGCTTTTGACAGCTCTTGATTTAGTTTATGCCACAAGTTCTTTACTTTAGAAATATGCGACGCCATATCATCATCATCATTCATTTTAAGTTTGAAAAACTCCATACAAACGTCATAGAGGCGATTATCGTTCACGCCTTCATAAAGTCTGTGTAGTTCATTCCAGATATCTTTAGGACTAGTGAACCTTATAACTTTATCTAATGTATCATCTGTGATATTGTTCGTTAACAAGAGAAGAGCAGTACTCTCCTGCTTAATGTATTCAGAAAGCTGTTTCCTATAGTTTATCATTGTAATATCGGTCAGTGTATCGCCACCTTCAGTCAATTCTAACGGTTTCTCTGGCCTAATTTTTGTACCTTCTACAATCTCAAATAGGTCATCACCAGCACCTTTGAGTAAGGCAGACATCCGATACTTCCATGCTGACCAGTTGGTACCGTCCAACTTCGATATTTGAATCTTAGAAACTTCCATCTTTACTGAATATATTGTTATTCCTTACATGCAGATAGGTCCATAACCACTTAAAGGTAGATGAGTTTGATAGCAGAGGGGCAGCAGTAGGAAAAACATTGAAGTCATTGAACACAACAAACGACCATTTTATTCAGACAGACAACTGACAGACATTGTTAAATCCAAATATAAAAACAAGTGTTCCATGTCAACAACACAAACATAGAGTATCACAAATCAAAGGAGTTTCACTCCAACAACTTAAAATGGCAGATGATGATTAATGAACACGATTTTTTTAAATCGGCTAATATAGAATTTTGTATCTCTGGAATATGCCGAATACTTGAGGTGCGTCACTATGTTCAAAAGTCAATCACAAACCATAGTACGTAACCGCAATCGCGCAAAAATAACTATTGTTTTATTTTGAAGTTTACATTATTTTGAGCATTATATTCAAAAACAATATGTTAATTTTGCTTGTGAATCAATTGTAGGATGTTTTTGGATTATTGTATAATTTTCAAATGACGATTAACAACCAAATACAAAAAGGGACTTCATAATTGAATGTATTGAAACAGACTATAATTGTAGGGTATTTTTGTATAATTGTATATTTCCTAATGACGATTTACTACCAAGTACAAAAAGATATAATATTTGATTTGATCTATAGATCTCGCGAGTTACGTACACGTAACATGCAGAGTTACGTTCTTCGAAATGTCCAGAGGGACATCATAATTGAAACAGACTATAATTTGTGCTAATCCCAGTTGAGTTATGCTAGCATATAATACAATGTACTCTGTGATGCTAGCTTATTTGAGATGCGACTCAAATCGGCGCGTTCAAAGTATGGCGAGGGCATATCTATGATTTAAATCTTTGGTTTTTACCCATTGGGTACGGAATCCTACAAACTAAAATAATAGTGTTATAGCAATGTCATCTGGAAATATAGGTAACATTACCTTATCTGATATGTCAAACAAGGTGAAAGCTCAGCCAAATACAATGTTAGTAGCACTTGAGTTCAAATAACTAGCCTGGGCGTCGCGTCGCCCGCATGCAACCAGGTCTAGATTTAGCTTGAGATAAGCTATCAAATAAAGTATTATAGTATTATAAAGTATTATATAAATAATAAATTATACCTATTGAAGTCCAAGTAATTAATAAAATAGTTATAGGGTATGCCTAAACAAAAAAAAAAGATATATAATAGAGAGAGTCAAACATAACCACCCCACGTATTCCTCTTTAGAAAAAATGTAGGTTACGTCTTTTTTCCCTACATTAATTATTTAAATTACTTACCTTGCTCTTAAAAAAAATATATATTTTTTAACAATGGGCTTCCCTCATACTTGAACATTTGTTTGTGCAATAAACTGAAATCTATGAAATAATTAAATACCCCATCCGCTTTAACAATACGAAGCGAACACCTTAATTGGTTTATTAAATTGTCGAAGAGTCGTCAACTCACGGGCGTCAATAAAGCTGGATCCGTTCCCTTTCAAGTGAACAAGAGGCGTATATTTTTTTAATTACTGCCTCCCGGCGAAAACAGGCAATTACAGAGCGGCAACTCATTAATCGTACCTCAGTGCCATTGTTCCTGCACGCGTCGCGGCCCGCGCCCCGCTCGAGTGCTGTTTGAGATCCGTGGGTGTATTGAAAAATACTGTCTTAGAATGTTACCAGACCAATCGAACGTTGAGATCATCGATCGATGGTAAAACGGATGGATGTCGATGTCGTTGTCAGTTTCTACCAAAACTATCAATCAGTTCTCGATGAGGCAATAAATGATTTGATTGATTGATCGATAACTTCAATCGATGTTGAACTGGAATTATTGCACAAAGTTTACCAATCTTAAATTATGGTTATATTATGCTAGTACAATGTTGGTCTTATCTTATGTTTATTCTGCTGGCAGAATAAATATCTGGATGAAGGGTATCCATCGATAATTTTAACTACAAGATCTATCAATCAACGTTGACCGAAGAAGTCTATTAGTTAGTCAAACGTCGTCCGTCGGTCAATAAAACTACTAGACCAGTTGGACAACTTAGAATGACGTTGATCGATGCTCTCGGTTGATGATCGATCGATTGATCTAGTAACACCTTACTCGTATTGTCACTTTATCACTTCACTCGTAGAGATTATGTAATGAAAATGTTGTTAATCGACAATACTTGTGAAACAAAAATATTATTTTCATTGCGAGTAAAAATTGATCTTTTGTTTTGCAAAATTTATTACCTGCATGTATAGTTAAAAGCTTTGTTAATGGCTATCAGATATCATTTCTTGATTGGTTAACTACAGCAGTCATATAAATTGATATTGTTTAATATAGAACGCTGAAGTGAAAATTGAGTTTACACTTTACGGTTTTTGTATCGGAACAACTTACAATACCTACCGGATGTTATTCTCAGTCTGTTTTTAATTGGGATTGATAAATTAATGGATGGCAATTGGTTAAATTAAGAACAAATTACAAGAAGAAAATACTCGAAACCCTGGAGCTTTCGAGGAGGGGGAACATGTTAAGGCCACATAACGCCTAAACAAAATAAAGAGCAAAACCACTACGCGGCAGGATGACGCGGACGTA
>JABMDO010001049.1:0-19139 GCA_014851415.1 Cnaphalocrocis medinalis
ACCCCATATCATGCCTTTTGCCCCATTCATAGGCGAAAATTTTATTTTCATGCACGATAACGCACGCCCCCATACTGCGCGCATAGTGAGTAGCTACCTTAATGAGGAAGGTATCACGCAAATGAACTGGCCAGCGCGATCACACGATATGAATCCGATAGAACATCTCTGGGACTACCTGGGAAGAAGGGTTCGACAAAGAAATCCAGCCCCTGATGACATCGAAGAGCTTAAATTAACGTTGCTGGAAGAGTGGGACAACTTACCCCAAGAACACATCGACAACGTTATCCAAAGCATGGGAAATGGCATACAAACTCTGATTAGAGCTCGTGGTGGCAATACGCGGTATTAATTTTTTTTTGTTTAATGTTTTTTTGTAAAATTTCACAGATTTTAATTTTAAGGAAAAAATGTCAATTTTCCATTTTTGTGATTTTAGTTCCATTCTTCAAAAAGAAATATTGTATAAGTTACTTTAGAATTTATTTTAGTTACTTTGAGTGCAACTAATTATTATTTTATTAAAAAATATATATACAAACTCAATTTCTTTAAAAATTCATCCTTTTTTTTGCGTTCCCCTAATTGTGCCGGTGTGTGTAGTAGGGGACGATGGGAAAACAACTTGTATACTAATATCAATAATCAGTCTGTCTTTATTTTGTATAAAACTTTCGTTAATCACCTAGAAAAACAAATACAATTATTTTATGAGATCAGCAATTATAAAATTTAACTCAAAAACTAAACACTTGCTGTCTGTAATTAGCCGGAGCTATAAGCGGTTAGATTGAAGATGATCTGGGTCACCAAGGTTATGAGCTCTATTAATTTATGAACACAACAGCTTGCAGATGCCGAGGATGATGATGCGAAGAGGCGTGTAGGTATCGGTCCTTGCGTGGGTTTTCGGTTAACTCCATGTGACAATGAACCGTCATCCTTTACTCTTATCTGCACATCCAGGAATGCCAATGAATCGGTCCCTTTCCATTTCATAAGTAAATTTTATCTTCGGGTGGATCCAATTCAGGTGTACCAAATATTGTTCGAGTTCCTGCTGGCCACCATTAATAATACAGAAAATGTCATTAATAAACCTTTTCCAAAGGTTCATACTTTGAGGCCCCGTGGGTAATGGTGTGTTTTCAAAATGTTCCATACAGATATTTGCAATGACCGGTGCGAGTGGGCTACCCATTGCAACTCCGTTGATCTGAAGGTAAAACTGTTCTTTGAATATAAGATAGTTTTTCTTCTTTCGTACGGGCTTTTCCGCAATTAGGCTGCAAATGTGCCCATTTCGCGTGCGGAGGGTGACGTTGACCGGTCTTCACTCCAGCCAAGTTCCTCCAGGAAACCTGCCAGCGCCTTCGCGCTGCTGAAGATTTCCCGGAGACTACCTGGGTTTCCCAGGTAATGCGCCCGTCAGCTGGCCACCCCTCTGCACTCCAGCAGGATGTGGGCGGCTGTCTCGTCCTTCTCCATGCATGCTCTGCATAGAGGGCTGTCTGTAACACCTCTGCTGTTGGGTTGCTCCATTCCCCACAGTGGATGGTGGGCGTTGGAGTCCGTGGAAATGTTCAGCTCGAAAGAGTTCCTCTCGCAGTATCTGACCAGTCGGATGACCTCTTCTGGAGGCGCCTGCTCATTGTCCGGCATATAAGCAGATGCTATGACTATGCCTTGTGTGTCGTTTTCTTTGCTGTTCAGTTTTGCCACACACAGATCTCTGGAAGTGAAATCCATTAGACAGGTTCTTACATCATGTTGATTGGCACATAAAAGCTTACCTCCTAAATTGGAGAGGCCGCATATGGTGCCCTTCCTGACCCAGGGCTCCCGGATCAGGGCGACCGTCGATTTATTTACCTCCAGCCAGCCAGCTCCAGCTCTAGAAAGGAATGACGCCATCTTGGCAGTCTTCCCCTTCGAGCTCCATCTCAACCCCGGCTAGCAGCTCCTCCTCTTCCAGCTGCGCCGTCTTCTTCACTGGGGCTGGTTGCGCGCTGGTGCTTGCTTCCTCGCCCTGCTCCTCTCCCGCTTTCTGCGGCGTCGACGTTGACCCCTCGTCCAGAACCGGTGCACTCTCGTTGCCATGGGGAGCGGCGACGTACCTCCCCTTGAAATCCCAAAACTTTACGTACACGGATCCCAAGCGGTAGCACAACCTTCTCTCTCTGGCAATGATTTCCATCATCTGGTCTTCTGGGATGCTGAAGACCATAAAGGTCGCCGAGTGCTTTTCTTGGCGATGCACACTGTGCATCACCCAGCTCCTTAAGTTTGCCCAAGGATTGGAGATAAACAACCGTTTACCAACTAAGGTCGTGTCCGTCTCCAATCCTGGGAAAACGATGCCTATGCGCACTCGCCTTGGGATTTCCCCCGGTCCGAGTGCAATGATCGATTCTAGGTGAGAAAATTCCTCTAGGCATGTTCTCACCCAGTTCATAGTCCTCTCATCTTCGCAGATGAGGCGCAGGCTGCCGTCCATGTATGTCGGTCTACCTCTAAACATGGGGCCCTTTCCGACGGAGGCCGATGTTGCTACACCTGCCATCTCGTCAATCTAAGGTAGTTTCCGTCCAAACAGTTTTCAGTCCAAAACAATATATTCTAGCCTCCCCTTGATCACTTCCAGACAATCCTTTAGCGGGACATCAAAAAGGGACTCCACGTAGATATGAGCGCCGATGGCTAATTCCACGGCGGCGGCGTGGGGCAAAAAACAACCCGGCGGCGGCGGCGCGCCGGCGTAGAAATTTTTTTTCAAGGGGCGAGGGAAGGGTGGACTTGGGGGTGCTGGATGTACATATTTTTTTAAGAATAAAGAAAACAATTCGTCAATTTCTTAGAGCGCGAAGGACTTTTCTGAATGAACTCGTTCTTTAAGAAACAGCCCCAGAGGAAACGGACATGGCAGAGGCCCGATACTATGACTAAAAATGAGATCGACTTCATCATATCGGACAAAAAGCGAATATTCAGAGATGTCTCAGTGATCAATAGGTTTAAAACCGGAAGTGATCACCGACTTCTCAGAGGCACTCTGAATAACGATTTTAAGCTTGAACGCTCACGGTTGATGAAGTCCACGCTCCGGACCAATCGCTCGTTGGTTCCGACGCCTTCCAACTCAAATTGGAAAATCGATTCGCTGCCTTGGAATCCACAATTGACGTAGATATCGACGAAGAATTCGACCAAGTTGTGGAAATTCTTCGGGACGAGGGTGCAAAGTTCTGTGAGTTGCGACGTACGGGCAAACGGTCTAAGCTTTCGAAAGAGACTCTGGACCTAATGGACAAGAGGCGGAACGATCCATCAGTCACTTCGGCAGAGCAACGGGCTCTGAATAAGTCCATCTCCAAGCTGTTAAGACGTGACCCTCCGAAGCTCCAATACACTCTTAATACAGAGAACAATTGAGCAGAGCCGGGGTCCAAAGTCTTCTTACAACAGCTTGGAAGGAGCCACCTGTCGAAGTTGACCAAAACAAATGGAGAAGTCGTCAAAGCCAGAGATTCTTTCGGAAGTTTACACGTTCTATAGCCAGTTATACGCGTCGCACTCACCCCACCCTACGCCGGATGAGAAGGATTCAAGAGCCACATTAACCCGCCATGCGACGGAGGATCTACCCGACATCAGCTTGGAGGAGATCGAGGCAGCTCTTGGGCAACTTAAAAATGGAAAAGCCCCGGGAGAAGACGGAGTCACAACCGAGCTTCTGAAAACTGCCGGCAAGCCGGTGCTGAAGGAACTTCGGCGTATATTTAACTCAGTTCTCTTCTCCGGGAGAACTCCTAGGGCGTGGCAGCGGAGCTTGGTCGTGTTGTTCTTCAAGAAAGGCGACAAAACCTTACTGAAGAACTATCGACTAATTTCACTCTTAAGTCACGTCTATAAATTGTTCTCAAGAGTCATTTCGAATCGCCTTACACGAAGACTTGACGAAGCTCAACCTGCAGAGCAGGCCGGGTTCCGACGGAGTTATAGCACCATAGACCATATTCACACAGTGAGACAGGTTATACAGAAGACCAAAGATTATAACCAGCCTCTGTGCATGGCGTTTGTGGACTATGAAAAAGCTTTTGACTCCGTCGAGACCTGGTCTGTTCTCGAGGCCCTGCAGAGGTGCCAAGTCGATTGGCGATATATCGAGGTGTTGAAGTGTCTGTATGACGCCGCTAATATGTCCGTAGTAATCCAGAACGGCCAAACCGAGCCTGTCCTGCTGCGACGTGGTGTGAGACAAGGAGATGTTATATCGCCGAAACTCTTCTCCGCTGCGCTGCAGGACATGTTCGAAACGCTAAACTGGAAAGAGCGCGGAATCAGTATTAATGGCGAGTACATGTCACACCTACGATTCGCAGACGATATCGTCATCTTGGCGGAAACCTTACAGGACCTACAGGAGATGGTGAGCAGCCTGGCTGAATCTTCTAAACACATCGGTCTTCGGATGAACTTGGATAAAACCAAGGTCATGTTCAACGAGCTCGTTGATCCGGGACCGGTCGCTGTTAATGGAGTACCTCTCGAAGTTGTCCAGGAATATGTCTATCTAGGACAAACGCTCCAATTAGGCAGAACAACTTCGAGAGAGAAGCCAATAGAAGAATTCAGCTAGGCTGGGCAGCATTTGGTAGGTCTTAAGTCGAAAGTCTTCGACCCGTGCGTCCTTCCGGTCATGACTTCCGGTGCCGAGACGTGGACACTCACGGCTGGGCTAATCCACCGGTTCAAAGTCGCTCAAAGAGCTATGGAAAGGGCTATGCTCGGAGTAGGTATCTTTGAAGGACCGCATCAGAAATGATGTAATCCGACAGAGAACCAGAGTCACCGACATAGCCCACCGAATTAGCAAACTGAAGTGGCAGTGGGCTGGTCACATTAGCCGCAGAACTGACAACCGTTGGAGCCTTGGAGCCATAAAGTCCTTGAGTAGAGACCGCGACTCGGCAAACCTAGTGTCGGACGCCCTGCTACAAGATGGGATGCCGACATTCGAAGGCTGGCTGGAGTGAGCTGGATGAGAGTGGCCAAAAATCGGGAGCGGTGGCGTGCATTGGGGGAGACCTATGTCCAGCAGTGGACGAGCGTGGGTTGCTGATGATGATGAAAGAAAACAAAAGTACCATCATTTACACATGTAAACGCCTCAAACATGCACATTCTTTAATTGTTACCATTTATTAATTAAAAAAATCCGTTTCTAAAGACAAGCTCGAATATCAACAATTTCAATATCAATTAATCAAAATTGCTTTCTCCTGAAGCTGTATATTTTGTACCCTAAATCTTCGGCATGTTTCGTCGAATGAGTGAGGGCACCGGAGACCCAAATGGGGGGAAAGGGGGTTAAAGTTTGGCAGCGCACTTGTGACTTTACTGGTTGTACATGTCTCGGCGGCGCGCCGAGCGGTTTGCTCGACGGCGGCGCGCCGACGCTAGTCCACGGCGACGGCGGCGCGCCGGCGCGGGCGCTCATATCTAACTCCACGTTGAAACTTACTAGAATGTCTTCAAGTTCCAACTCCTTACGGTATCCCTGAAATTGTACTCGTATTGTATTTTCGAATAACTAACTTACAAGATCAAGATGATTTGCTGCATGATAAGGCGAAGAGCCCACTTTAAACATTGCACTTCTGCATTCTTAATATTTGCTTATAGCTTTTTAAGTCTTCATTTCGGACTGTAATAATACAGTGGGTTGCCAAATTATTAGGGACAGTCAGAAAAAAACGTTCTAGTTACGTTTAAGGTGGAAAATAAAAGGAGTTTTGATGTTTTTTCCGAAAAATATATTTTAATATTATTATACAATTATTCTTAAGCCAAATTAACAATTAAAAAATAAAACATTAACTTAGAAATCCTATAGAAAAAAACAAAACGACCTGTGGCCTAATATTTTGTCACATTTCCTTTTGCATCGATGAGTGCTGTTATTCGTCTGGGCACGCTCTCTATGCATTGTTTTGCACTTTCTTTTATTTTGGGGTTGTGATGCCAGACGTTTATTAACTTTTCTATGAGTTTCACCTTGGTGGTGATCATTTCTTTGGCAATTTCCGCCTTGGTGATCTCCCACAAGTTTTCAATTGGGTTCATGTATGGAGAATTGCCAGGCCAGGGTAAAACTGGGATATTGTGGTCTGCTAGAAACTTAGTAATGCTTCTGGCTTTATGACATGGTGCTGAATCATGCATAAACATGAACTCTTCACCATCCGGGAACCATTCCTCCAGTTGCGGTAACAGCCGAGTTTGTAAAACTTGTCTGTACTGGTCCTGTCTCATGGTACCCTGGACGATGTAGAGGCGTCCAACCCCTTTGGAACTTATTACAGACCAAACCATGATTTTGACGGGGTGTTTAACCCTCTCCACGATGCAGTCAGGGTGGTATTTCTCTCCTGGGCGTCGTCTAACAAAGCTGCTCTTGTCGGCCAAAATCTCAAATGTTGACTCGTCTGAGAAGCAAACCTGAAAAATCAACATTATTTACTTTTTATGGAATAACAAATATTTTTTACACCCTGTAATTACATTTAAAGCCTAAACTGACCTTATTCCAGTCTTCCACAGTCTTCTGTCGGTGTTCCTTAGCCCAGGCAAAGTGCTTTTTTTTCATTGCTTCAGTTAAGCGAGGTTTCTTGACAGGGCGGTGCCCTACTAAGCCTTCTTCTGCCAATCGCCGCTGTACTGTTCTTTTTTGAAACTTGAATACCTGACTCTTGAACTAACTGGGTTAGGAGTCCAGCACTTTTTTTCCGGTTTTCGAGGCAAATATCTCGAATAACCCTGTCAGATCGCGGTGTTGTTATCCTTTTTCTGCCGCTATGGCCTTTTCGTTTCGGTGACAGTGGCTGATTTAGATCCAAATTAATTTTTATTTTATTGACTGCTGACTTAGAAACTCCTGCAAGTTCAGCTATTTTCCTTTGAGAATGATTTGTATGCTGCAGTAAAGTTTTGACCTCCGATTTTTTTCTAGGAGACAAATCGCACCCACGACCCATACTGAAAGCCCAAAATATTATTTATAATTATTTTCTGCATTAAAATCATGTAATTTATTAATAAAAATATTATAAAATACATTATTACTTACATTACAAATGTTTTTAAAGAAACAATATTACAATAACTTTGTTTAAAATGTTAGAATAAGTAGTTCACTGTTTCACGTCTTTAATACTCTGCGACTCTCCCGTCATTAAAATATTTTAAAAATAACAAAATACCACTTACCACCCAACAACCACTTATAATTTGTTTCATAGAAACATGACGAACGTAAAAAAAATACATTCCAGCATTAACTTACACTCTCCAACCGCATTCAAGTGGTCGTAAAGTAACAAACTTAAAAAGTGTTACTATCCCTAATAATTTGGCAACCCACTGTAATTTAATATTATTATTTTTTTTCCTTTAAAGGGATTTCATTTGTTAATATTCATATCTAAACTAATTATTGTCTTTATGACTCCGTCCGGTATATTTTATATTTCGTTTCGTTCTATTATTATTATAACTCAGGAAATTGAGAACCAGCCAGTGTTACGTTTGGCGTCGCTTTCTACCTACCTACTAGGAGGTAAAAATAAAGAGCAACACCCAGTCAACAAAAATATAACATTAAAAAACCGTAAGCAAGAGGGGTCGTGGGTGGAAAGGCCTGGTCTGAATTCGCCGGGGTCCGGTACTATCCTGGCTGGTCAATCCATAAGTACATCAGTATTAAAACAAGAGGATATTTAATGAATTTAAAAAACTATAATTTCCACCTGTCGAATCACAGTCTCCTACTATCACACATAAAAAAAATTACCTATGACAACTTAATGGCTTAAAAATAAGGATGAACTAGAGATGAGAAACGCTCAATTGTAAATCCTAAATCGAATCCATTGAATAAAATCAGATCGATCGATTTAGGACTGTTGTTGGCGGTGCTGTTGTTGTTGGCTGCTGTTTTCCAACGCCATTGCTCTTTCATCCTCAGTTTCGTTGCCTTTTTTCATCCATTCACTTTCCTCGACAGCCTTCATAGCGGCTAGGGGCTTTTCCCACGACAGCCTTAAAAGCGGCCAGGGGCTTTTCCTCGACAGCTTTTATAGTGGCTGGGGGCTTTTCCTCGACCGCCTTCATAGTGGCTGTGGTTGAAGTTTTGCTATACCTGTTGTAAAGTCAAAGTCAAATATTCTTTGTTTGCATAGGCTTGTACACAGCACTTACAAATCGTCATACATAAAGAAAATATTAAAAACTATTTAAAGATAATGTATATGATTTAAATGAAATTAAATATATATCTTGATACATAAGATATAGGGGAGAGGGGGGTAAGACGGGGTACTTAACGTTTGAATCTCAATAAAACTAACATTTTCGTGTCTATATTATCTTTTTTATTTCAGTAATCATCTTCGGTAATCAGTCTTCCATAACTAATTCTAATTACGAACACATGTTAAATAATTAAATAGAAAATTGAGAAAAAGTAGAAAAGGTCAAATCACCCCATCATGCCCCTCCGTCGGGTAAGATGGGGTACCCTGAGGGGCAAGATGGGGTTTAAAAAAATCCAATTTATTTTTGTTGACCAAATTTGCAACTAAACGTTGCATCTTCATCTTCATCGTCTATACCAGCACAGCTACAGTGAGCCCATTTGCCGCATGAAGAACAGGCAGCCCAGCCTTCATTGGACTCCAAATAACAACCATTACAAAACAAACATGGCGTATTTTCAACTTCACTATTACTGCTATCTATTGATGGGACATATTTAGATCCTTTTTTCTTTTTCGCCACTTTTTTTTATTAGCCGCAGTTTTTTTTTCCGGTTTTCGTAAGTTCTCTCATTGCTTTTTTTCTTTTGCTTTTCTTCTTCTGCCAACTTCTTTTTTTAATAGACTCTTCCAATTCATTTTATATGGCGATGAAGTTATAATTGCAGTTTTTCCTCGTTTTCTAACAACGCGAGAAATTTTGCGGGTTGCTGGAAAGGGCATTATTTGCTGGGGACTGGTTACGGAAAATGTTGATTTTGTGGAGTACTTGGTGTCTTGTTTATTTCAGTATCATCAAACCAATTCGAGCAACCAGGCTTAACGGATGATGTTGTTGTAGTGGAGGTCGCAAGAGAAATGTCTTCATGACAGTTTGGTTCTGTTTCAATATTTGGCTGTGCTCCTGTGACAGTTGGAGCTAAAATCTGGGAATTAAACAACGGTGCTGCTGCAGCTGCTAATCCGGTATTAGATGTTGGAGTTACAGTCGTCGTAGTTGCAGTTGTTACTTCAGTAGTCGGCTCTCTCTCGATCTGCGGAATATTCGTCATCAACGAAGCAGCAAAGTCACTTTCTGAGAAAACTGATGAATCATATGGCCAAATTCCGCATTTTTTAAACCCATTTACAGCCGTTGACATAGAAGACGCCTGTATGAAAGCTTTCCCAAATATTTCAGCAATTTGCCGAACTGTGACGACCATTCCTGGATTGCTGCGAAGCCAAGCTGTTATTTGTTGATCGTAATATGTGCTCAATGGTCTCATGTAAGCAACATCAGCGACCTGAAGGCGGTGAGTTGAATGTGGGGGGAAACATAAAATGATAACTCCGTGGGATCGAGCTTCATTTATGAGATCAATATTTTGTGTGTGGGTACTATGCCCATCCAACAGTAACAGAACAGGTCGTTCGACTGTGGCTCCACTAAACTCAATAAACTTTTTAAACCATTCTAGAAATAACTCTTCTGTCATCCAGCCAGAATCACTGCAAACTCCCCAAGCTCCAGGTGCAGCATTTAGCATTAGCTGCGGATCCATCCTCTTTCTAGGAAATACCATCATGGGTGGCATATATTGGCCACTGGCACTGAAACATATTTCGACTGTGATGGTCGTACCTCGTTCTGCGGAAGTTATGGCCCCAACTTGCTTTCTACCTTTTTTAGCTATTACTTTTGACTTTGTCTTGGGCACAACGGAAATTCCTGTTTCGTCACAATTGAAGATTCTATCAGCTGTCAATTGGTGTTCATCGTAAACATTTCCTAAAAAAGTGAAAAACTTATCAACCGCCTGTTTGTTAAATCCGGCAGCACGCGCAGCTGAAGTGCTTTCAGGTTGTCTTATAGACAATTCTGGATTCCTCTTTAAAAAGCTTTGTACCCAGTCTTTACCAGCTTCTTTTTTTAAATCATTAAAAGGACGTGGTTTATTATTTTTAATTGCTAGCCTGTAGACTAAGCCTCTAAGGTCTTTAGTAGTTAGCCCGTAAAGCCTGCTCTCCATATCTAATATATAATTACATAATTCTTTCTCTTCATCATAAGAAAAAACTGTTTCTTTAGGGCCTAACTGAACCTTCATTTTTATTGTAGCTGAAGCATTCTCCTTAGAGCTTTCACGAAGAATCTTCACTTTTCTTTCTAAAGTGGTTTGGGGGACACCAAAAGTTTTCGATGCTAGATAGTAACCCATTTTGCCTTGTACCACAGAGTCCACTGCATTTCTCATGACCTCTTCAGACCAATCTCCTCTATTTGTTGTTCTTTTATAATTTTTCACCATTCTGCAATGATAAAAAACACCAATATAATTAATAGATACCTATGTTACAAATCATTATTATCAATATAACAAATCATTATATTATTATAATCATTAGTCTTTTACTGATTATTGCAAAATAAACATTAGAAATATTTTAGTGCGGGCAAGATGGGGTACCCAATACCCCGTCTTGCCCTCTCAACGCCAAATAAATTAACAAATTAACCTCTAAAAACATTTCAGTTAAAAATATAACGTCTAGCTGGTTTTGTGAGCATTCAAAGTTTCATGGGCAAGTCCATTTTTAAAGTATTACATTTTGAAAAAAATATATCATTGAACTACCCGTACATTTTCCACCAACTTTTATTATAAAATCATTTACTTAAACGAAACATTTGATATAGCTACCAAACAAAATTTACTAGACGCGCACACAGTAGTTTGAGTTGTGACGTCACACTTAAATAGCCATTTGTATAGGGCGTTTTTGGGCTTGCCCAAAATATGTGCTCTTAAGGGGCTATACGAATGAAACTAGCGCCGCCAACTTATTTACACTGATTGTGGCGAAAATATGATATTTTTGAAGAAAATAAAACATTACAGACTTAGATCATAGTAAATCAAATTTTTCGAGATGCAAAACAATATTTTTTACACGTGACAAGTAACAATAAAGTTCATTATTGCTAAAAACGGCCACTTTTAGCAATAATGAACTTTATTGTTACTTGTCGCGTGTTTTATGTATTGTATTGCATCTTGAAAAATTCAATTTACTTTTATCTAAGTCTGTAATGTTTTGCTTTCTTAAAAAATATCGTATTTTCGCCACAATCAGTGTAAATAGGTTGGCGGCGCTAGTTTCATTCGTGTAGCCCCTTAATGTTGTGATATCTCAGGTAATTCAAATGAGAATTAAGTGATTCTTTCAACGACTTTTTGACCCGTGCTACGGTAATGCGCTTTGATTCTGTCAAGTGCTTTATGATGTGCAGCAGCAGGTGCTGCTGCTGTTGTTGTTGGCCGCTGTTTTCCAACGCCATTCCTCTTTCATCCTCAGTTTCGTTGCCCTTTTTTATTCATATTCAGTTGACTGGCAAATAATGTAAAACAGTTTATTTAATTTAACCTGTGTAAAATGTGTAATTAATAAAAAACAGTGATGGCGTGCGTTCCACGCGGAGTGTCCCTGATCGCTTCCTATTGGTCGGGGCGTACGCTTGATGACTGGTATAGCAGATGGAATTTCGTGAAGTAAACTGTTACCTCTCCACCATATGTGGTGGTCGTGTGGAAACACGCCTCTGCTCAAGTAATCGGCTGTATTTTGGTCTGACGTTACGTTTCAGTCAGCTGTGTCAGCTGTGATCTCAGAAATCGCTTTAACTTGGTTAGCCACATACGTTTTTCATTTTAAAATATCTGTTTTTATCTATGCTAATACAACATAGCGCGCACTGCATCAGTCACGAATACTTCTGCGATGTTAAAATTTGCTTACTTAGATTAATTGGCACTCTCTACCTCTCAGGGTTTGTGCAGTCGGGTACAAAACAATGACTGCTGAAGTAAGTTATGTGAATGAAGTCATCAATGTCCATTGTAAAAATGCATTTTGTCTTGTAGATTTTGAAGCTATATTTTCTTCATTATAAGAAGCACTTCGAACATATTATATAGTCCAACAACTTGTGCAAAGAAGATGACCCAATAGCTAAAAAAAGAAGACACATTTAAAATAATTTGAAAGACATAAATAATGAGATTGCTACAAAAGCCAAGCATGACATGTACAATTAATGAACTTACGTAAAAAGATGTGGCGGGGTCGGTCATCGAGAGACCGGCGCATTATTAATTATTTCATATAATCTATCTATACATGTCTTCATGGCTCATAGTTTTCATAATTTCGTATTTAATGGTGTTACCTTATAAAAAAGCGACATGGTTATCTAAACGAAGTGAGCGAGGGTTGAAAAATAAAATGCACCTTTTTACAATAAATAATAAATAAATTGTTTATTTAGTAAATGAGGGCAGATATCATTACAATACATAAGAACTTAACACTATAGTAAAACCAGAGTATTTTTGCCTGAGCTAGGTTGAACCTGTGTTTCAGGCTATACAAATTATACAATATAAAAGTTCACTTATTAATTAACAGTTATCTATAAATTTAAATAGAGACACAAAGAGAAGATATAGTGGAAGTAAAATACAATAATAAAAACTAAACTAAACTTTTGAAAAACTAATCTTATTTACAAACTGCAAGTAGAAGTTCGGTATGAATTTTATGATTTATGATTTATCGTCGTAAGGCAGTGTTTTTAAATATTTTATGATTTAGTACAGTGATGGGCAAACTTTTCTGATGGGGGGCCACAAAGTTTAAAAAAATCTAGAGAAGGGCCAGAATTATAAAAAAAATGCAAATGTGTTAAATAAAGCTTTTAATTATGAAATCAAAACATTACAGCAATATTACTAACTTTTATTCGAAGGCCCTGCTGTGGGCGTGTGAGACATATGGTATTGTTTTTGATTGTCCATTATATTTTCGAAAGCAGGTTCCATCTGTGATGAACTAACTTTCAGCAGCGCGAAAAGGTGTTCATCAGTCAATCGGTTTCTGATTGAATTCTTTCGCAATTTCATTGTTGAAAAAGTCTGTTCGCACACATAAGACGACGCAAACATAGCCATAATTTTCTGGGCGTGAGCAATCATCTTTGGAAATTGAGCTTTCGGCAGTGCTCTATAAAAATCTAGTTTTGTCGAATTTAAGAACAACTGCTTTAAATGGGTACTGCACTGCATTTCTATAATTTCTAACTGCAATTCTGCAGATACATTTTCCGGATCTACATTGAACGGCATCGAGAAAACATCTAGGGATGACTGAATGTTCTTAAAATCTTGAAACCTAGTTTCAAATTCTGTGTGAAGTTTTTTCAAAGCCTGACTAATTCTTTAAGTTTGTTCTCACTCACTGGCGACATGGATTTTAGACGCGGAAAGTGTGTTAAATCGTTCTTCGCCACGTAGTTATGAAACAGAAGAAGCTGAGTTTTAAATGATTTCAGACAACCCCAAGTCTCATCTATAAATTGGTTCTTTCCTTGCAATTTTTTATTTAATTTGTTGTAGTGTTCGAGCAAGTCGGTAAAAAATGCAAAATCGGTACGCCAATCTTTGTCTTCAAAGATTTGAAAATCAGACCATTTGTCTGTTTTATTCTTTAAGAAATCTTGTATTTCCTCTTTTAAATGCCAAACCCTTTCAAATGCACACCCACAACTAAGCCATCGTACTTTCGTGTGGTAAAGAATATCAGAGTAATCTGCGTCGACTTCAGTCAGAAATTCTTGAAATTGTCGGTGTACCAAGCCCCGAGATCGAATCGTATTAATTAGTTTTATAATCACATTAAGTACATGAGTAATATCTATTGCAGCTTTACAAAGGACGTCCTGGTGAATTATACAATGTAAAAATACAACATCGTGATTAGGATTCTGGTTCCGAAAAATACCTAAAATAAAAAAAAAGAGTTTAAAAAAAGTTTAATAAAGAGTTTTTACATACATACATACATACCTGCAAATCCCGCGTTTTTTCCAATCATGTTTGGGGCGCCGTCTGTAGTTGCATTACATAATTTTGAAATGGGCGCATTCAAGTTTTGAAGACCTTCGCAAAATTCGTTATAAATTATTTGCCCCGTAGTTTTGCCTTTCAGCGATTGCATACAAGCTAGCTCTTCAGTAATATTAAATTCGTCGTCAACGCCTCTAATGAAGATTAATAATTGAGCAGTGTCACTTCTGTCTGTACTTTCATCCAGTGTCGCGGAAAAATATTTAAAGGTTTCTATACGCTGTTTTAATTGAGTCGACAAGTTTGATGCAATGGCATCAATTCGCGTTGTTACTGTTTTCCGCGATAAGCTGACAGACTCAAACTCTTTAATTTTTTCTGGACATAAAATTTTACTCACACTCACCATACAATCTTTTACAAACTCTCCTTCTGAGTATGGTTTGTTATTTTTAGCAATTTTATAAGCCACCACATATCCAGCCAGTGTAGAAGCCTTTTGAGCAGTGTTTTGCTTCATAAACATATTCTGTTGAGCAGCTATGGTTTTTTTTAGGTTTTCCGCATTCACCTTTTTTTCTGCGTCATTCATCAAAGCATATTTGGTTTTGAATGTTTGGTGTTAAAAATGACGAGCAAGGTTAAAATCTTTAAATACCGCCACCGCTTCATTACAAATAAGACAAACCGGCTTACCATTGTATTCCGTAAAAAAATATTTCCAAGCCCACTCTTCTTTAAACAGACGACATTCGGAATCGACTTTTCGTTTTTTAGATGCCATTATCCCAAAAGTGCAGCTTATTTATTTCTCAAATAAACGTAAAACGTTGCGTTGACAAGCAAAAGCGGGAAACAAAACACACGTACGTACAGCTCACTCAGTGACAGCTCGCGACTGGCGAGTGGCGAAGCGACCGAACAGAGTTCACTCACACCCCCGCCCCGCCGCCCGCCGCGGCTCGCCGGCGTCGCCGCCCGCGCCTATCGTAGGTAGGTATCACCGCGCTTTGCGCCTCGTACTACGCAATACAACGCAAGTAACGCAACACATAAACTTCGCGGGTAGTTTAACTACACTAAAGATTATGCATCTATTTCTTAATAAGTAGAATCTACTTTATACGTCTCGACCGTCAAAACGTAGTTATGGCGGGCCATATACTCTCTATGTCGATGTGCACTCGGCGGGCCGGATTAAGTACTTTCGCGGGCCGGAGTTGGCCCGCGGGTAGGGTTACCATATCTCAGGATTTGTTCTGAGATTTCAGGATTTTTCGACTCTTCTCAGGATTCCGGCCGGATTTAGCAAATCTAGTGATATCTCAGGATTTTTAATAAAATACAGGTTACATTTTAAAGATCTCTCTTATTAAACTACTAAAAATAATCTTCTTTTGGTAACAATTGCAGTTAAAATCAATACTTATGTATTAATTTAAAACAAACTTAAAATAATCTTCTTTTGGTAACAATTGCAGTTAAATCAATACTTATTTATCGAAGTAAAACGAACTAAAGACAATCTTCTTTTGGTAAACAATTGCAGTTGCAGTTAAAATCAATCCTTATTTATCAAGTAAAACAAACTAAAAATAATCATCTTCAATAATCATCCTTAAAAATAATGTTACTAACATTTGCAGGTAAAATCAATACTTATTTATCCAAATAGGTACTTAATTAGTTTTGTCGTATTTAATATTTGAAGAAACTTTTTTAAGTAAATTCTTTTCTTTGATTATTGATTTATAAAATGCCTCACAAGTTAAACTCTTCAAGTTATATTGAACTAAAAGTAGAGCTCGAATTGAAGACACGTTTAGTCGGTTTCTTTCTTTCGACCATTGAGCTCCCATGATAGAAAAAACTCTTTCTACGTTTGCATTTTGAGCTGTTATTGCAAATATATATTGACAAATACGCAGTATCTCTGGCAATCGTGAAATACCTATTGTCTTGAAAATGTTTGCCCACAACGCATGAAGCATTACGTCAAAAAATGCTTCTTCCTGTTTTGTCAAAAAACTATTCAGAGATGCAATTTCATCGAATAACTTCACATCATCTATGTGTATTCCTTTTCCATTTAGATAATGATTGATAAAGCAATCTGATCAAAGTCAATCATTTGGCCCTTTTTCAGCATCAACCAATTAAAGACTTTGAAATCATCTAAAGGCGTCATCCACTTGATCAGATATTCTACGCAAGTCTTATACATATTTTTAAGGTCATGCTTGAAAACTTCTTGGTTTTCCGCAGTGCACTTAGCCAGCAACTCTCGCACTTTAAGTGGCATGAAGTTTGCGTTCGCTCGTGCAACTAAATTTCATGTGTGGATTCGAGGATTCTTTTAATATCTAAAACAGAATTGTTTTCTTTTTCGATGTCTTCAATTTTCGTCTGAAATATTGACATCAATGAGTGAGCAAGAAATAAATAAACTTCGCTGAGTTCATTTTCCAAAAAGTTCTTCAAAGTAATTGGTACACCAGGAGTAGATAAAAAGTACTGCTTCAACGGTTCATACATCTTCAATATTCTTTCGATCGCTGGAAACAGACTAAGCCATCGGGTCTTGCTATGAAACAATAGTTTCTGATAATTGACGTTTATATATTCGCTGATATCCTTCAACGCCTCCGTGCGTACGGTGTATATGCATGCATGCATAATCTGCATATTGATGTATTCTATATCAATATGCAGATTATCAGTGCCATGTTGAATACAATTGTGTAGTATGTGCGCTGGGCACCCAACTCCTACGATATCTTTGTCCAGAAAGTTTTTTAAATTAGTCCAAACATTTTGTCCCGGTTGCCGATTTACTCCGCCAAAATTAACATTAGCGTTGTCTGCTGTAATGATACACATTTCATCAACAAGTCGTACTTTTGCAAGCTTGTTTTAATTATCTCTGTTATAGTGTTAGCATTTTCATTGGGTGTGCTCAGCACATCCAGCAGTTTGGTTTTAATTCCTTCTTGCCAGTCGAAGAATTGTATCATAATAGGAAATATTTTTTCAGCACCGTGATTACTTGCATCTGTGGAAACGCCCAAGAAGTTGACATTTTGTAATGAGACTTGTACCTGTTCAATTACCCACGGAGATATCACGCCCGTTACAATGGCCTCAGTCTTCGTTCGTGCACAAGAAATACTCTTCGCAGTGTTGGAATCGGCAAATATAGCCTTAACCAGTTGGCTGGTGCAATCCATAGATTTAAATGACTGGTGATGTTTCACTGTGTGGAAAGCTAAAGTGGCTTCAGCGGCGGATATTTGGTCTGTCAGTCCAGAACTTTGTGGTTGAAATAAAGAGTCGATTTTGGTGTTACTTGAAACAGTCAGACTATTTTTTTTATGTTTTTCCGTTAGGATATGTTTTGTCAATATCAGCACCTCCCTTGAACTTAATTGAAAAATGATTGTTACATATTGAACAAAACACTTCGGTAGGTTCCTCTTCCATCTTTCATAATCGAAATCTTTGTTTTAAAGTATCTGTGAATGTACACACGTATCGGTGGTCGTTTGGTACTTGAAGACATTTTAACTCGTATCGTGGTGACACTCAATGAAGCGTAATCCAACCTTCGCAATGGCGCAAGACGAACTGACTGAGTGACCGACCGAGCGAGCGGCAACCGCGCTGCGGGGCGACGGGCGCCCCCCTCCTCCCTCCACCCCGCTGTTTTGAGTGCGATGTACATACAAGCTTGCAACGCGTCGCGTAAAACGCGTATACAACGATAATAATACGTTTTTGAGAGAAAATTCTCATCTGTAGAAAATCTCAGGACTTTTCCATGGAAATCAGGCCTTTTCTCCGGACTTTTGATTTTTTCATCTGGTAACCCTACCCGCGGGCCGTACTTTGCCCATCGCTGATTTAGTACATTTACATGTTATTGTAGTATTACGTAAAATTGCTGTGTTAAACATTTTTTATCACGATTGACAAAGACACGTTTGCATCAGCAGTTTTGTAAACTGGGCTAAAGTCAATGTTGCAAATATCACGTTCGAGTTTGTTTACATTTATATTGGTCTTTGCGAGGCGAGATTTTTGTCTAGGAAGCGATAAATTTAGGGTTAGTAAGACAGTATCAAGGTCGGTATATTAGAATTAGTAACAAGTGCATTACACGGGAAATTAGACTTTACCATCATATGATCGAGACAATGACCCACTTTGATGTGTCGGCAATGTATGTGCGGGGAGAAGCCCGTAAAAAAAAAAAAAGAGGTAAAAGCTGACTATATTTTTAAATACGCTACGAATGTTTTGTGTTAGTACAAGTAAAAAGATTTTTATAGAGAGAGATCTGTTTGCAGTCATTTCACACAACATTGATATTTTATACCGCTCTTTCCGTCCGACCTCAACAGAAAGGTTTTAGTCGCTAAGGGTGAAGGTTCCGGCGCTCTCGCCGATGGTTGCGACACCTCACCACAATGCATGTGTTACCTCGTGACAAACGCTTTTAGAAAGTCTGAAAATAATGTTTTAGCCAATAAATGCCATTTACAAAGGCAACTGTATCTTTTAGGGTTTCGTATCCAAAGGTAAACAGGCATCTTATTTACTAAGACTAGCTGTCTGCCCGTATATCCGTCTGCTTTTCACCGGCTTTAAATTTTCTCAGATTACGTATTTCTGTTGCTGCTATAGTACAGTCGCCGTCAGATATATCGTAGCAGACAAGGTGGCCAAATATATCTGAACATTCAGTACTGCATTAATATCTGAGCAGATGCCAGTCATTAATTTCTGAACATACACTAACCACTCAATATCTGAACACTCAGTACTGCATTAATATCTGAGCAAATGTCAGTCATATATCAGGATAAACAAAGTACGTAAAGAAAAGAAACAAAGTGTCATTACATATTTCAATCTGAAAATTATTTTTAAAAGT
>JABMDO010001050.1:0-20205 GCA_014851415.1 Cnaphalocrocis medinalis
ACCACAACGTTCAACTAGTAAGCATTCACCTTTTTTATGTTCAACTTCAGCCAATGATGCCTATTTTAGAAGCAATGTTAGAACAAGAGGAGGTATAAAACGAAATACAGGTATTAAAATATTGAAAAATCAAAGAGTAGTCTTACACGGTAATACGCTAACATTAACTGATTTGGAAGAAGAAAAGGATAATAATGAAGACCAAAAAAATATATTAAAATCCAAAGATTTAGATAACTTATTGCTGGACTTAACTGATTTGAAAAGTGAAAGTGACGATGAACAAAAAAATAAAATAAATACAGATAGTTTAGATAACTCATTGCGAGACTTGGATGTATTGGACAAAATGAGAAATATATTTGATGAAGAAGATATAGAAGAACAACCGACACCGAAATATGCACCTTCTAAAAAAGTTGTAACCGAAGAAGATCTTATTAAGATGTTAGAATTGGATGACGATGATTTACCAGATGGAAGTGATCAAGAAAATGTTACAGACGATTCTTTATATTCTGACGCAATTGAGGATGGGACGCAATCAGACGAAGATGCGTCACTAACAAATAATGATCATATAAACCGTGACGAATCACTTCAATTGAATGGTGATGAATGGAAAACTGAACGAAATCCTAATGTAGCTCCTATAGCTTTTGAGGAACTAGAAAAAAAACGATGGAACTACACTTCGGACCGGAACGAGAATATTACGGAATGATCCAGATCCAGGTTAGAGAGAATTGATCGTTCATTCATATTCCGCGCAATCTGTGTATTTCTTCTGTATAACATTACACTATTATTATACAGAAGAAAGATTTGATGATTGTTTGTTTGCATTGAACAAACAAACAAACATAACAAATTTAATCCGACGCAAAAAGAAACGTGTATCTAGGTTTTTCCTTTTTCACACGATTTTTTTTTTGTATGTTTCGAATTCATTAATTTCGAAAATTTGGTATCATAAATATGTCCAACGATCAAGGAACGGATTAAACTTTATGGAAAAAAACGAACATTTTTGCATTTTAACATTATCATAGCCGCGGACCTATATCGTTCCATGAACATGTTAACGGAACTAGTTCCGAAATGCAAAAGAACCGTTCCAGGTTCAATCCGGTCCAGGACATGATTTGTGCATCTACAGCGTATGGAGGAAATTTACTATCCTACTAAAAATTTAGCTATTGACGAATCCATGGTTTTATTTCGTGGGCGTTTAGTGTTTCGTCAATATCTGAAAGGCAAAAAGCATCCCTACGGCATTAAACTGTATATTCTAACCGACGAATAGGAGGTTGTCATGAAGATAATTGTGTATGCCGGTCTTCTGATGCATTAGTGGGAGGTGCCAATCACACAGAAAAAAGTAGTTTTGAATTTACTTGCAAATTATTTAAACAAGGGATATTCAGTTTACATGGATAACTTCTACAACTCTGTGAATCTTACGGCTTATGCGCAAAATGTCTCTTTCGCAGAATGTCTCTCAGTCGCAAAATGTCACTTTCTCATAATGTCTCTTTTCTCAAAAGGTCGCTTTCGCATAATGTCTCTTCGCAGAATATCGCTTTCCTCAAAATGTCGCGATTAGGACTTAGAAAAAAAATATGGTTTTTGAAGAAAAAATCATTTTTTAAAGTTATAATTATTTATTTATCTTTGTTTTTACATCATATCATATTCAGATTAGCATCATTAATTACCTCATTACCACCTACTTTCATATCATATAAAAATAAAAATTCTAAAATAAAACAAACATACTCGAAGTATATATAACAGATATATTTGTATATAAAAAACAAAGATAAATAAATAATTATAACTTTAAAAAATGATTTTTCTTCAAAAACCATATTTTTTTTCTAAGTCCTAATCGCGACATTTTGAGAAAGCGACATTCTGCGAAAGAGACATTATGCGAAAGCGACCTTTTGAGAAAGAGACATTATGAGAAAGCGACATTTTGCGACTGAGAGACATTCTGCGAAAGAGACATTTTGCGCATAAGCCAATCTTACACATAAATTATTAACTCTTAAAACATATTGTTCAGGCACTTTACGCGGTAATCGTAAAAATAATCCGAAAGAAGTTGTACAAAAAAAATTGAAACGTGGCGAAACCATTGCGCAATTCAATGGCAGCGGTACCTGCGTTCTGAAATGGAAAGACCGACGGGACGTCCTTATGATTTCATCAGAACCCTCTCAGGGAGTTTGAGATCTTTCTCAACTCCCTGAGCTCGGCTTTGGCCCGGTTGGCGTCGAGACAGGTCCTTTTAGCGGGCGACCTGAACGCCAAGTCGGTGGCGTGGGGCAACCCCGCCACTGACGTTCGTAGTCGCGTGCTCCAGCAATGGGCGGTTTCCCGTGGGCTGTGCCTGCTCAACAGAGGCACGGCCCACACTTGCGTGAGACAGCACGGAGGGTCAGTGGTGGACGTACCTTTGCCACCACGGCCCTCGCGTCCCGAATCGAGGACTGGCGGGTGGACCCTACCGAATCCTTATCGGACCACCGATACATTCGGTATCCGGGTCTAAGGCCTGCCAGGACTCCAAAGAGCCGTCCAAAGAGCGTCCCCGTTCAATCGGTGGGCGCTCTCCAAACTAGACCGGGACCTGGCGAAAGAAGGGGCCTTCCTTCAGGACTGACTCAGTCCTGCCCTGAACGAGCACGTCGACGTGGCCGCCTCCCAAATCCGGGAGTCTCTGACCGAGGTGTGACTTTAGCATGCCTCGGTCCCGCCGCCCCGATCCCCGTCATGCCATCTACTGGTGGACGGAGGAGATCGCGGGGGCCGGCCCATTCATGCCGAAGCGTGGCTCTCCTACGATCAAAATCAATTTCCTTCAATCTTTCGAAACGTTTAATATGTTCATATGTTGTATTTGAATAAACAATGGGGGTAGCAAAAAATCGCGTTCAAATCAAGATTGTACCTACTCTTGGAAAAAAATCGTTGCAACGAAAGTGCCCCTATGTGCCTTTAAATATCCTTATACTTTCAGAAAAGGGTATTACAGGTCTAGAAGAATCATTGAATTACATGCTTTCGTCTGAAAAATATTAGTAGCAGTACCGGAGGCCCGAATTGGAGAGGAAAAGGTTGGCAGCGCACTCGTAACTCCTCTGGTGCTCTATGGGCGGCGGCAATCACCACCAGGTGATCCGTCTGTTCGTCTGCCATCCTATTGCATAAAAAAATAATTAAACTATGCTCTAAATAGCGCAGTAGAAGTAAGTTTTATTGAAAAAACCTATTATGAGATTGTTTACGATGATAAACAAGCGAGGTAAAAAGCAAAATGAAAGGAAAAAATTGCTGAAAAACAACGTCAACTGAACGCAACCACGTCGCTTATAGGTTAGTTTTGTGTACTTGAAGTTATCATTTTGATACTTTTTTTTTTATGTAATAGGTAGCAGTACACATGCAACACCAGTGGAGTCAAAAGTGCGCTGCTAACCTTTTATCCCCTTCCCCCCCGATGGGCCTCCGGTACCCTCACTCACTCGGCGAAACACAGCACAGGAGCTGCTTCACGCCGGTTTTCTGTGATACTATACATTCCTTCTTTTATTGTTATCGTCTATTATTTTAGTTTTTTCTATGAGAACTACTACAATCGTAAACAATTGTAGGTTAATTCGGTATCTTACTTTTTACTTTCATTCGAAATGAATAACCTAAGTTTTTGTTTGTCTTTCAGAAACTTCATGTTCTAGTGAGACGAATCTGAAAATTTAAGAGATTATCGAGAATATTACATCACTCGAACAAAAGAAAGTTTTATCTAGTGAAACGCAATATTTAGAAATAATATCTTCAATGACAGGTAATCACATACAAACCGGTCAACCGATGACCACATCTTTACCCTACGGAGAGTCTTGGATGAAAAATGGAGAGAAGGCACCAAATGCTACGTAATGGCGGTTGATATTGAGAAAGCCTTTGACACAGTAGACCTAAACGCGCTTAAAGACATTTTAACAACTAGGACTAATAAGACACTAACAAATAGAATAATTAAAGCCTGCATGAACGAACTTACAAGCATCAGGTGGTTTGGCCAACAGACGAAACCCATTAAAAAAGGCAAAGGAGTTAAACAAGGATGCCCCTTATCGCCTAGACTCTTCACCATCCTCATTGACGATGTCTTGCAAACCTTAGAGAAGAAGAGATACCCGCTCTCAATTTAAACCAGGACTCAGAAATAACCCTCCCCATGATTCTTTCATTTGCTGACGACCTTATCATCATCAGTACCGACATGAGTGAACTTAACAGCATGTTCACGAGATTAAAACACCTGCTAGAAACAGTGGGACTAAAAACAAATGACACTTAAACTAAGTTATTAATCCGAGACCCAAACCACCTGCAAGGCAGTCGACAGTTCATCTTTCTAGCAGGAACCAACATCGTACCAGTTAGTGAGATCCGCTACCTAGGGACGTACAGTGTGTCCGCCGGAAGAGTTTATACTTTGGATTTCGGTTTCGCCGAGTGGGAAGGCGGTGGAGCGGGGAGAGGGGTATCGTTCGACGCGGCATTGTTGCGGGTTGTTTAGTAGCCATGAGTCAGTGGACAGTAGCGCATCGCGCCTTTGCGGTCGAGGCGTATTTCGCAAACAATAATTCCGTCAATGTGGCTAGACGTAAGTTTTGTTCTCACTTCGATATCCGACGATTAAACGATGGCCCATCGAACCAATTGATTTGGGAGTGGGTAAAGAAGTTTCGAAAAAACTGGATCAGTGCAAATAAGCCTCGAGGTGGACCTTCAACGTCTGTTACTAGTCCTGAAAACGCAGAACTTGTAAGAAGGGAAATTTTGCAGAACCCGCGTAAGTCTATTCGGAAGATTGCAGCATCAACGGGTGTGAAAAAGACTTCAGTTCATAAAATTATTCGTAAACAATTAAAATTCCATCCATACAAGCTTCAAGTTACCCAGCAGTTGAAAGAAGATGATTTCATTAAAGGAAGAATTATGCTGAAGTCATTCTGGACGATTTTCCACTCCTACTCGATTATGTAACATCTTTTTTAGCGATGAGGCGCACTTTCATATTGGTGGGGTACGTAAATAAGCAGAATATGCGATATTGGAGCGCATACAATCCTAAAGAGATCCATGAAAGGCCCCTTCACTGCCCAAAGACTACAGTTTGGTGCGCCATTTCTGGTAATGGGATTATTGGGCCTTATTTTTTTCGGTATAGGTGAAACTGACAACGCTGAACGTTACTGCGCGATGTTGGACAACTTTTTTATACCGGAGCTGCATCAACATGTCAGTTACAATAATAGGACTCATTTTCAGCAGGATGGGGCTACCGCACACACCGCTAGGGTCACAATGACTAAGGTGAAAGAGCTTTTTCCCGGAAAATTAATTAGTCGATTTGGTGTCATACCCTGGCCCCCTAGATCTCCCGATCTCAGTCCTTGCGACTTTTTTTTTGTGGGGATATTTATAATCTCGCGTATACAGTGATTCGCCATCAACAATACAGGCCCTACAAGCCAATATCGAACGCGAGATTGCGGCTATCAGTCCAGAACTTTGCAAGCGAGTTTTCACCAACATGAAGGAAAGATTGCAAGAGTGTGCGCAGCGAGAAGGACGTCATTTAAGTGGAGTTATCTTTAAAAAATAAAATCCGCGTTATTCTTCTGTAATATGATCAATAAATAACTTTGATAGTTCTCATGGTTTATTTTATTTTCATTCTTTAAGTATAAAATCTGCCGGCGCACACCCTGTATATAACCGCCGGACACAACAGAAGAAACACAGTAAGAACACGGTGCAAACAAGGAATGAAAAACTCCAAAACACTTATCTCACTAATTAAAAAAACCAAGATGCAATGGAAAACGGCTAGGACTGACAGAACTACAGACCGAAGCCCAAGAGATTTTCGACATCGCCGAAACAGACAGCGAGGCAGATATCTTGATTACATTTGTTCCGAAATGGATGCAGGTCGACAAGTGGATGCAGCCTACTTTGACTTTAGGAAAGCTTTCGATCTGGTCCACAATGACATTCTTTTAACAAAACTGGCGATACTTGGCTTTACACCTAAACTTCTCCAATTTTTTGCAAGCTATCTTAAGAATAGGCGTCAATTTGTAAGAGTGGATGGCTCTGAATCCAATGATTACTACACGCGTTCGGGTGTTAGTCAGGGTAGCACCCTTGGACCAACTCTCTTTTGATTTTATCAATGACTTGCCTAATACGGTGGGGAGGGCCAAATGTCTACTATTTGCTGA
Organism: Cnaphalocrocis medinalis; assembly: GCA_014851415.1. Taxonomy (NCBI): domain Eukaryota; kingdom Metazoa; phylum Arthropoda; class Insecta; order Lepidoptera; family Crambidae; genus Cnaphalocrocis; species Cnaphalocrocis medinalis. The sequence continues at coordinate 6,312 of JABMDO010001050.1, forward strand.
TGATTTGAAGCTGAGCTTGGGAATCAATACGTCCGAAGATGCACATGCGCTACAGCGCGATATCAACGCTGTATCTGATTGGAGTAGAAATAACCGCTTGCCTTTCAATGAAACTAAATGTAAAATCATCACATTTGCAGTAAAACGTAATCCTAACATTATAGATTATAAGTTATTTGACGCTCCGATGGAAAGAGTAAGTGACATTCGTGACCTAGGATTAATATTGGACTCTAAGTTAAATTTTCATAAAACATGTAAATGTAATATGTAAGGCAGCTAGTAAGATGCTAGGGTTCGTCATAAGAACCTCTGCCGATTTTGATGATATTAGAGTAGCCAAAATATTGTACAATGCTTTTGTTCGCAGCAAGCTTGAGTACGGGGCTGTTGCTTGGAACCCGTACCAAGAAAAATATAGCCTTATGATTGAAAGAATACAACGTAAGTTTGCTCGATGGCTTTATAAAAAATGTCATGGATACTATCCATACCTGTATCCCTCTCAGTTTTGTTTTAGGGATGGTTGAAATTGAAACTTTAAAGGCTAGGAGAGTAATGGCAACGATATCACACTATCTCTCTATATTACGGGGTAGACTTGACTGTCAAGAAATTGTGGAAAGGGTTGGCTTATTGGTGCCAAGGTGTTTACAGTGTGATGAGACGGGCATGGTTGCTCCCCGTAGAAAGCCGCGGCTTATAAAAACACCAGCTACGCGCACTCAAAGAGCATCGTTTTGCTCCGACAAATAACGCCCTGCGTCTGATCGGGACATAATGATTCGGCATGATGATCTGGATTTATTTGCTGACGGAATTGGACATTTATTAAATCAATTCAATTGTATTATTAATGGAATAGATATGATGTTAATAATAATATACTATTTAATTTGATTGTCTTGTTGCCATATTTTTTTCATTTAATTTAATTATGTATTATTTTTTTCTGACATTGTATTTTTGTAATAATTGATTATATTAAAATTGTATCACTTATTATGCATGTACCTAAAATGTAAAATTGCTGTATGACTTGCTAGCAAATTGGAGTAATCTGTAAGCTAGCATGTAATGATTATGAATAAATGAATAAATGAATTTGCTAATATCTGTGAAGATGAAGAAGCAGGACAACCAGTATGAAGAAAGAAAACGCCACAAAGGCAGACCGCCCAACTCATCACACCAACGCTCATCCTGATGCAGCAATCCTTCACTTCCTAAGTTCCTATACTGGTTGCAGCGGTGTACACCGGGCTGGTTGTGGTCGGCCGGTTGCGGCTAGCCGATCGTCCTTTCCCATCCCGGAGCGTGTCCCTCCTTACCTCCATCAAAACAGCGCCCCCTGGTGTGCCGGTTTGACCGGAATCAGGCATTGTGTCCTGGCTGGGTGTGGTGCCTAAAGTTCAAAGTTCAATGACAGGTAAACACATACATACATGGCATTAACTGACGCCTGTAAAGAATCTATCTATCTAAGAAACCTACAATTTGAAATTACTAATAAGTACACTTTTGAATGGTTGAAAACAGAGGCACCCAGAGTGCATTGAAGTTAACTGTAAATCCAATTTCCATAAAAGAACCAAACACATTGATATACGTTATCATTTTGTAAAGACTGTGTAACTAAGAATATGTGAGCTGACTTACTTACAAAGAGCTTATGCTCTAATAAGCATCAGGGGTATGACACTCTCCTACAGTGCCAATTAATCTAGCTATTGTAACGATGGTAAACTCTTTGAGTACTGGCCGCCGTTTATGGCCGAGTTTGTAATGGGAATCTGTCATACTTTGAAAAATAAACAAACACGCTCGCTGGAGCGCATTCTATCGCGAGAAGTACGACTAAGCGGGCCAAGAGGGCCCGAACCTGATATCAACATAAACGAGTAACGGAGTGTTAATGCGTTAGGAAGTGATTTTATTATTGTTTCTTCCAGATATTACAAGAATTCCTAATCCGAATCCGCCTTTCATTATTGTCCCAGTGGCAATATAACATCTATAGCGTCAAGATTGAAGGCTGGGAAACTAACGGATGCAGAATTGGACAATGAGCTTTTTAATATAATGGAGATGGCAGAGAGACCCGGTGCTTATTATAGCATTGGATATGAAACCGGGGTCGAGCCTGGGATTGTGTTAGCAAGGCAGGACGTATACCGCTTCTCAAGTAAAATCAAGGTACCCTTGGTTATGCCTGGCAAGAAGGCTTACGTATTGACCGACGACAGGTACCGCAAGCCTTTGCTGATAGTTGATCTGGACAATGAGAAGATGGAGGATGTTCCGGATTTGCCTAGCGGTATATCGTCGGCATACATAACAGGCGGCAGTGAGAAGCAGTTTGTATTGTACAAACACCCTGGATCTACCCGGCGCCTCCACCAGATGTTATATTGCCACTGGGACAATAATGAAAGGCGGATTCGGATTAGGAATTCTTGTAATATCTTGAAGAAACAATAATAAAATCACTTCCTAACGCATTAACACTCCGTTACTCGTTTATGTTGATATCAGGTTCGGGCCCTCTTGACCCGCTTAGTCGTACTTCTCGCGATAGAATGCGCTCCAGCGAGCGTGTTTGTTTATTTTTCAAAGTATGACAGATTCCCATTACAAACTCGGCCATAAACGGCGGCCAGTACTCAAAGAGTTTACCATCGTTACACTATCTTAACCGACACTCCCGTAAAAGATGAACTAGCTTCAATCGAAGCAGCTAATATGACTAAGAAAAAGGTGAAAAAACCAAACTTTGAAGAAACAAAAAACAAAAAAAGATCAAAACCAGGTACTAAAACTAAAAGCACTAAGGTTGGTAAGAAACAAAGAAAAAACGAAGATAGTGAAGAAGAAGAAGAATCCTTTTGCCTTTGTTGTTTTGAGCCATATTCTAATAGCAAAGCCAAAGAAATGTGGGTGCAATGTCTGGAATGCAAGAACTGGGCTCATGAAGCTTGTACTGGTGGGGAACTTGGTTATGTATACCACAACTGCTTGTAAGATTGATGCTTTTTATTTTTTTAATATTTTTATTTTTGTCATTTGTGAGATAGTTTTAACTTAAATATTCGAAAAAATATTGATCAAACCAGACTGATTGTAATACATAAGATACGACTGGAAGTTAACACTTAATTATTTTATATTAAAGATTTAGAATATATATTATAATGTTTAATACAAATATTTTTGAGATTATTGTAAGTTAAATATTCGAAGGCTGATTGCAATAGGTACTTTGACTGAAACGACTGAAAGTTAATAATTGTTTTATGTTAAAGACTGAGAACTTAATTATTATGTATAATACTATAAGTACTGTTATTGGATTTTAAATTACAAATAAGTTGTTATGATACTTTTAACTACTTTAGGAGTTGATTATTCGGACACTAGTCGTTACTGAAAATTGTATCAGTACAAAATATTTTTTTATTTTAGTTATTCGAAAGTGTACCTACTGAATGACCTATCGATTGGTACTAATATCATATGCTTTCTGTCAATAGCCTTTGGTGTATAAAACAAAATGTAAAAATTGTTTCAACTCTCCCCTAAAATCAAGAAAAAGAATACAACAATTGACGGAAAAAGGGAAGACACAGTCAGCGAAAATAAAGGCTGCAAGTAAATTGTCTGCGAGTGGATCATTTGTAAAAATAATAGAAAAAATGCCTGAAACAATAAAATTGTTTTTAAATATGCAGTTAAATATCAAACGCAAAGAGAAGGGACGACGTTTCACACTAGAAGAAAAAATAATGGCCGCAGCAATATTAAAACAAAGTGCAAGAGCATATAATTTTTTCAGAAAGTTAATTGTGCTGCCATCTATACGCACACTTCAAAGACATTTGTCAGGACTCAGAGTTGGGTCGGGTATAAATGAAAATATAATGAACCATTTAAAAAACGCCATGGAAAATAAATGCATTGAAAAAAGACTCTATACCCTTCTGATTGATGAGGTAGCATTGTCCCCTGGATTATATTTTAATGGAAAAGAAATTATCGGTTTCGAAAACTGTGGGGTACAAAAAAACAAAAATATAGCAGACCATGCATTGGTTCTAATGGTTAAAAGGTGTAAAATAAAACGAAGTAGCCCATTTTATTTACATTTTGCAAGAGCGCTACCAAAAAATATGAGCTAAAAAAATTATCAAAGAAACTATAGTGGAATTGCAAAAGGCAGGAATAATAATTATTGTCGCCACCATTTGTGACCAAGCTGCCACAAATGTTGCAGCTATAAAATTATTAATTGAGGAGACGAAAGAAGAATACTTACGAAAAAATAAAGAATTCAAAAGTCATGCATTTGAAGTCAATGGGCAAAAAATATTTCCATTATTTGACACCCCACATCTACTGAAAGGGATACGCAACAATTTTTTACAAAAAGATATAAAATTTATCCACGACCTGTCGGTCTGAAGAGACGTCTCACTGGGCTGCAGAAGAAAGAGATTTGTTAAAAAAACAGCTGGCGCGAGTCAACCTTATATACGTACAAAGCTCCCATCAAAAGATGGATTACATGGTGCAACCGACATAATATAGATGCCAAACAACCAACTGAATCCACGGTCCGTTTCCGAAGTATTCTCCGCATTATCCTGGGAATAACCCACTCAACAGTCAGAAGCAATCGTCGAAATCCTGGAAAGGATACTTACCCAATTAACTTCGGAAGATCTATCCATACCTGAAAATAAACATTTATGGTCCCGTGACCGTGATGCATCCAGCCGGCGCGCTTATCTCCGTCGCCCACGCGCTGTACTTACTGAGAGTCTTTGGTCAATGTTTAGCTTAAGGTGTTTATCTCATTGGTTCATTCGTCCTATTGTGTTAGTTTAAGAATAGAATTAATTTATCCTAATTAAAATTATGCTCCAAGCGTCCAATAGGGAGCAAAGTAGATTGACTGTCGATATCCCAGATCTTGAGCTTGTGGTAAGCGACAAATCACCTCTTGGATCGCCTGGAGTCACGAGAGCCAAAACCGTCATGTCCTTAGTAGAAATGGACTTAAGTGACTTGTTCAAATTCATTAAACCATACGATGTAAACAGGGAGACTCTTAACTCATTCTTAGTGAATTGCGACAATGCAATTGGCCTTGCATCAGAAGTGCAAAAAAAATATTATTTTAAATACATTATTAGCCATAAAAGAAAATGGCTCTGGAACTGAAAATGGAACTGCTTCATAAAGGAGTAGACGGCCGCCTCTACCCAAATTAATAATTTCCTTTTTATTAAAACCTAAACACAATCCAACGTATAATAGTATCATATTATTAAAATTTTATTGTAAAGTACCTACAAACTGTAAATAAATAATACTATTATGATTTTACTTGCTTTTTTTTTCAGAGAAATCAGTAGTCATCTGAAATACCCCGAAATGGGTGGTTTTCAGTTTGATCACTGATTTCTCATCAATAAAATCCTACCCATCAATAAACCCCTACGCAACGACGCCATCTACCGCCTGATATTGGAACGAAGCAGCGCCATCTTTTGGGTTGCACGGTAACTATTATCTTCTGGTTAAGCCCCTAGCTAGGCACGAACGCCGTCTATGCCAACTAAGTGAATTCGAGAGTCCGAGAGATCAGCGAGATGCGCATTTATATATGAAAACCTCGTTTTGGGTCAAAATGTCACAAATGTGTAAAGTGAGTTTGGTCCAACGATATATTGATTGCGGATCTCCTCCGGAATTATAACGGAAAAAAATTAAGCCTTAAAACTGATACATCCATCCTTCTACCAGAGGGTAAATTATTAACATCCGAACGATTGATTCGGCTCAGGATAGCAGTGAGATCTTCAGTACGGCACTGACAAACAAAAAAATTAACCGAATCAGAAAAAATATATCAAAGTTCAGAGAGATTTACTAAACAGCGGTAAAATTATCTTTGGTCGATCACAGGGAATACGACTTGTAACTGCACCGAAGATAAAAAAAGGTAACAAACCAAACACTCGAAGCAAAGAATTGGGTGTTAAAACTACAATGAAATACCTCTCAGCTGGCTCTAGAAGTCAGCTCTACAACTTTACCACAAACCGTGCAGAGCAGTAAAACAGCATAGTGGGAAGACTTAACAGACATGTCCATCAGGATGGCTGGCCAAAGTTGTGGATCAGCGTTAAAATATTATTAGTATTTAGTACTGAATTGGTACTATTTGATACCTATGTTTAATTATTTGGTACCTAATCAATGACAAAATAGGACAAGTTTTAAAGTGGCCAGCCATTCTGACGTCAGGTTGGCTGGCCACTTTGTGATTTCAACCTGGGAAGTTCCAATTGCTTTTTTTCAGTATACATTATTTAGTACCTATTTGGTACCTAAACATATATTTTTTTTACATTTTTAACACAAGTATTATAGACTATATAGGCAAAAGAAAATTTCATGAAGCTGTTTATTGCAATGGATGATATTATGCACCATATCTCCAGTAAGGTTCCGTGGGCAACTAGGAACCTGTATAGTTTCGGCATGTTTTTCTGTCTGTCAGTCCGTCTTCTTAAATCGGTCACTAAGATTTTAGAAGACGGTAGCACTAAAATGATGAAATTTGGTAACGACATGTATATCAATCACGCCGACAAAGTGGTAAAATAAAGATATTTTATTAGGGTACCCCCCCCCCCCCCTACCCTTAAAGTAGGGAGTGCTTTTTTCCACTTCAACCAAACGTGAAATATCTTGTTGGGTAGGTTTTTTAAAATAATATTTTCGGAAAGGAGATTGACCATTTTTGTAGGGACGTTGGACCAAGTGCTGCCCAGAATTGAGACACAGTACACAGTGTTCCATAGACTAATAACAGTCTGTAAATCAAAACGCTTCAAAATCGCCCCGAGGATTATTAAGTATTCTCACTTTTTGTGTATTTTTAAATTGTTGAAAAATCATAATTAATAGCTTATTTTCAAATTAAAAGAAGAATCAATCAATCTAATCACTGGCACTAGAGTACTTGCACAAACACTTTTCAATTTTGGGTGATGTAGAAAGTTACATTACAATTAAAACAATACAAATAGAAACACTCAAAATTGGGAAGGATGGATTCAGTGCGCGAAAACAATGCCTTGCGCTCACGTCGAACAATGGCATAAACCGATCGACCGACACTTCAAAGGCAGAGGATGGGTTTGCACGTGTTCCGGGGAACGTCCGCTTGCCACGGCTGCTTAAACAGAAGTCGCGGGTGATGATTTTCAACTATTAAAAAAATATACAAAAAAAATGAGAATGCTCAATATTCCTCGGAGCGATTCTGAAGCGCTTTGGGTAACAGACTACTTATTATTCATCTAAGGAATACTGTGCACTGTGTCTCAATCCTGGGCAGCACTTGGTCCACCGTCCATACATACATGGGGGAAAGGGAATAAAAAGTTGGCAGCGCACTTGTGACTCCACTGGTGATGCGTCCATAGGCGGCGACAATTGCTTACCATCAGGTGAAACGCATGTTCGTTTGCTGCCTATCAAATAAAAAAAAAGCATTTTGTGACTCCATGGAGTTTTTTTGTAAAAAGTTTTTTTAATACCTAGTCATACGAAGAAAGAAATAGAAGTATATTCATGCCTGGGCAGCATTTGGTCTATCTCCTTTGATGCAAAAATAAAAAATAATCTATACATATAATAAAAATGTAAAAAAGCTGTGTCTGTACATTGAAGATATTTATCTCAAAATAACTTAGGACGACTAAAAAACAGTAACAGAACATGAATCAATGATTTTTAAAATTTTTGTCTGTCTGTCTGTTTATCTGTTTGTCTGTTTGTTCGCGCTAATCTCGGAAACTACTGAACCAATTCGAATGAAACTTTTTTTATTGTTTAGCTGTAATATCAGGGCAACTTATAGGATATATTATATTTTGAAGACCAGGCTCCTTGATGTAGAACCACAACAGCCCAGCTAAACTATAAGAGGTAGGTCAATGGCACCTTAACAAAAGTTGTTTAGATTAATGAGCATTTTATGATGCCATGAAAAAAATCAAAGATCATGGAACATCTGATGTGGAACTCTAAGAGCCCAGCTACACTATAACAAATATGGAATGAAATGGAATGGAAAATTGTCAAATGTGATGAGCATTTTTGGATGAGATCCTAGGAAGGATATTCCGAACTTAAACCCCTAATGGAGCGATAAGGGGGTTCCAAGTTTGTTCATTACTACTACGTGACTACGTGATTCCTTGGCCCAATCTACTCCAACTTTTGCATACACATTCTTTGACAGAATTGATGGATAAAATATAAGATTCAAACTTTAATAGAATACTTACATCCCCTAATGGAATAAAAAATAATTTGGGGGTTACTTTCATTAGAAGTTGATATCACTTTTTTTAATATTAAATGGGTTTGCACTTGACCTCATCTCACCTGATAGAGTGACAATGAGGTCTAAGATGTAGCGTGCTTTCCCAGAAGAAGCCTATTCACTCTCGACTTAAAGACACAAATTGTAGCTCTCTGGAAATACAGAAGCCGGCAAGTTGTTCCATTCCTTAGCAGTTCGTATAAAATATCAATGAGCCGCCTTAAAAATCTATTAACCAATAAACGAACATTTATTATAAGTAATATTTTTTTTAATTTCTATTTAAATAATCATCTTTAAGTCAAGAGTCATAAAGATCACGCAAACGAAGTTGCGGGCGGCCACTAGTAATAAATATTGGGGCTTCCCATACTTAGAACTGAAACTCAAAAGTTGACTGAATCTATAGCTAAGTATTCAATAATGATATCCAGGTTCAAAAATCTTTTTTTCCTATACTGAATAGTTTGCGTGACAGACACTTGCGAAGTGGAAAAAAGTTGGTCTCCCCCCCCCCCCCCCACTAATTTCTAAAATAATAAAATGGAAAATCTTAAAAAATCATATGATTCACATACCATAAAAACTACCTACGAAAATTGTTTTGAAATATACGTCATAAATCGTAAACTTCTATTGACCTTTCATTCAATCAACTCAAATATAAAAATTAAATAAAAAATATATTTTATACTTTAATATTTTATTATATAAATTGCAGCATTCTAGTGCTACAGGTCACCAAGATTTAAGAAGACGGACAGACAGACAGAAAAACATGCCGAAACTATACAGGTTCCTAGTTGCCCACGGAACCTTACTGGAGATATGGTGCATAATATCATCCATTGCAATAAACAGCTTCATGAAATTTTCTTTTGCCTATATAGTCTATAATACTTGTGTTAAAAATGTAAAAAAAATATATGTTTAGGTACCAAATAGGTACTAAATAATGTATACTGAAAAAAAGCAATTGGAACTTCCCAGGTTGAAATCACAAAGTGGCCAGCCAACCTGACGTCAGAATGGCTGGCCACTTTAAATACTTGTCCTATTTTGTCATTGATTAGGTACCAAATAATTAAACATAGGTATCAAATAGTACCAATTCAGTACTAAATACTAATAATATTTTAACGCTGATCCACAACTTTGGCCAGCCATCCTGATGGACATTTAACAGACTTAAGTGAGAAACGCATTAATTTTTCCCTAAAAGATTCTTTCTCCATCTGTTGTCATGTTGTCATGTCGCATGATCTGTTGTCATTAAGGTAAACCTCAAACTACCCTGTATAAATGTGCCTACCAGAAAAGTCCAGAGCAATCCCTGAAACATTAAGAAAAAAAGCGTTCATCAATAAATAAAAATCGGTAACGCTGTAGAGTTAAGTAGTGGTATACGTTCTTGGTGAATTACAATCTCTGAAAAAATAATTAAATATCACGAAAACACAAAGTTGTTTCCACAAAGTTTGTGTTCCGTTGAGAGAAACAATCAATTGCATCTTCCGCGAACCCAAAATAGTGTGGAAGCATGACATCGGCTATGGAATAGTTCAATGGAAAATCGAATACTTACTTGGTTTGTACGCCTGTCTCCAAAAGCTTATTGATGAACAGAAAACCATAATGCACAAAATTGAGAGAAATTAAGGTAATATTCCACAGACTCTGCTACCAAACAAAATGAAAGAAAATGCTATAGGAGCTATTTTGAAAAGAAAAACACTATGAGCACTTTGGAATTTATAAGAGTTTTAGCTCTAAATACTCATTTATGACCAAGACGGACCAATTTGGCTGCAAAGGTGATAGAAATCATTCAGGCTGGATGACGGAAGATTTATTTGTTGCTTTTCTGTAACTTTTTTCGTCCCAGAAAAAACTATCAAAGGGAAATTACGTGATAGTTTTATATGAAGGACAACATTTTCCTGGAGTTATTGAAAATTCAAATAAAAATGAGTTCGAAGTAAGCACGATGACCTTTTCAACAGGAAACACCTATAAATGGCCAGATAAACCTGATAAGATGTGGTACCAAAGAAAAGATATCGTGGAGCAGATTTGTCCGCCAAGTTTGATTAACAAAAGAGGTTTTTATGCTGTTAAGGAAATGAAAAAATACTCTGTTTTTACTTCTTAATTGTTAAATTTCTTTAAAGATGTTAATTATTTTGTTTTTTTTTTAGTTTGTGAAGGAGAAGATAATTTATGTTGATTTTGAAAATATATTTTATTTCCAAAGTAACTTTTAGTTCTTAAGTAAATGACTGATAAATACAATATGAAAGATATAAATATGTATAGCATATAGTAAACCAATTAATATTAGTACATGAAAGGCTGATTAAGAGTAGTTTTTGAACTTTTCAAAGTGATTATTTAGGTATAGCAATAATGTTTAAGTTGTTAAATGCTGATCTCATTGTCCATTTTCGGGATTTCTAAGTACATAATATGAATGTTGTTACGACTACAGTTACATTAAAAGCTGATCAAATAAAAGTTAGTCTCATTTTATATTCCAAATTTACTATTCCACAGTTAATTTAACATAGTCTTCTCATGATTCATGTTCATTACTAGGTGTCCATAACTAGAATTTTGCTGTCCATAACTGGTTAAAAAAATCTTAGTTTTTATTTGTTAATAATATTAAAACCAATTAAAGTGCTGCACATTAAATAAAGCAGAAACATAGAATAAATATAGGACTTCCAATTTCCACTACGTTTTGTGTTAAAACTTTCACGGGTATAAGTGAATTTTCTGAAAAACCAATTTTTTTTTCTTAAAGTGTCCATGATTGGGGTATTTACCTTACTATGACTTCAGAAAGTGGAGATAGTCAAATGTTGGATTTGTCTAAAAAAAATAAGGGTGTTTTATTTACATTTTCAGAAGCAGATTATGAACTTCTATGGCCCGAGGGAAAAACCATTCCTCAAGCAAAGCTGGAGGATCTTAGATCTATGTATAATTTAATTCCTGAGGATTGCCAGACCTTTTTTAACAACCTTAAAGGAACGAACATCAACGAAGATATTGATGGATATTGCGGAAATATTGACTTTGATTTGGAGGAAGATGATGATGTTTGAGCTGCTCTCTTCTTTCTTTTTTTGCTAGCCTTATGTTAAGGTAAACGAATTTAATAAAGTTTTATTAATTTCACTTAAATTGTTGTTTTTATAACAAATTTTCCACTCGAAGGGTAGTGTTGAGTCCCTACTGAGAAATTAAAAAAAATACATGCGTTAGAAAATTTCAGTATAACTGAAAGGACTCAACCCTCTTCAGACCTAAATATCTCGAAATCTATTCCCAAATATATTATTATTTGATGGATGTATAAAAATATACGCTCTATCCTTTGAATTTAATTCCAACTTAAAAAAAATAACTTAATCTTTAGAGAAAAAAACCCTACTGAAACTTGAAAACAATATCTGGTGATATGGACTTATGGAAGCAACAATAATAAGTGGATTTTTGTACAGTCTCGTTCTAATAAAATTACTATAGATTGTGGTACCTCCGAATTACGGGAGGAGGTTATTATCGGTTCTGGTATTCTGTATAATCCAAACCAATGTATAGTCTACACAAAAATACAAGACTAGTGTCTTCTAATGTAATAAGTAGGTAGTGTTAATTTGACAACCCCTAATTTAGATTTTAATATATTAAATGACTCCTGTTGTAGTCATATCTCTGTTTCGTTAAACCGTAGGATGTCCCCCGATTCACTACAAAACATAGATTTAGATAATTTAGCATTAAATAAAATAAATACCGAAGTATCTTCTACATTAAATAAAAATATTGAAAAAGAACCAATATTAGTGAAATATGGGGCACACTACGTGACATTTACTTCTATTATTTCTTTAATTGTAATTAGTTTATTAATATTAAAGATTTATAATAATAATATCTAGATGTAAAGATAAGATAAAAATTTATGATCCCACTGTATCTACTATGTCTCATACAAAACCGACCGGCACTGAAGACATCGAACTCGAGATACATCCTAATGAGGAATCCTTTGTATCGCCGCCGCGCTTAAGGCTCTAATCCTCTGGATCCCTTCTTATATCTTCTAAGTAGTTTTTTTACTGAACTTCGTCAAAACCTCGAACTTCAGTCTTCCGCGGGGGGTTGTTATACCCCAGAGATGTTTGGGATCTGGCTTACCCCATGGCTAAGCTGCTGCGTCAGCAAATGCTGGAATTTGGAAGGGTATAGTCAGTTCCCAGACCGACGCGCAGGCAGTCCGCGCCCGTCATCAGACCCGGTCACTCGCATTTACTAAATCCTACTATTTCAATACTATTTCTTACTATTATCTAAAAAAACATTAAATAAGTGTTTAGGTTAATAAATAACTTTATTTTTTAAAAAGACTTTTACTTCGCGGCGGGTAACAATTACTTTCATTTATCTCACTTGAATTTAATTGATCCCCCTTGCGATCAAAAGTTTGAGCCCTGACCAGCTATCCAGGAAGGGAGTCTTCGGGGTGAGATTGGCGCCCGAAGGTAAATGTCCATTTTCTAAATTTATCCCACTCCACCATTCTTTATTAAAATCACTAAAATCTTCGTTGACATTAGCGAGACAGTTTTTTTTTTTAAAACGTTACACTAAAAAACAAAAACATCTACTTCGAAGAAAATATAATAAAAGCTAGGCTTATCACGTTTAATTTAGGTATTTCAAATAACTGACGGGCTGAGAGGATCCGTACGTGAACGTGGCTGCTCCGCTTTCCGTTTGTATTCAGCTCAGGACAGGCGGACGGCAGATTGTAAAGAGATACATACAATAGCTATGTCTAGTTCATTTGTTTTTGAACGTTTTAATCTATATGTATGCATGGCCTATTTTTATGTCATGTATATGTGTCTGTAATTCTGCTAATCATAATTTTTAATTTACTTAAGAATATAGCAATGGCCAGCACGCTGTTTTTCATTCCTGTACCTAAAAGTTGTCTGAAAGAAATCGCGACTAGCGATAAGACTTGTTTCGCTCAGGTCTTGTGGTCTGTTAAAACACAGGACCCTGATATCACGACCTTTTACTTAAAACACAATTTATTATGAAGTTTCATGAAAATCTACTTAGTACTTTTTACGAGAACCCCCTTTCCTCCGGAGTGACCTCCAATGCTCTTACTCACTCAGTTACACACAGAAAGAGTAAACACGTTTATATACTTCCATACGTTCTGTAAACTTTTGTGCAATAAAGAATATCTAATCTATCTATCTATCCTCATTCCTCATTTTCCTACTTTTATTTTCCATACTTCTTCGAGGTGAGGCCCTGAGGGCAATGGTCTATTGCGACTGCATTAATAGCCCCGTTGAGAGAAGATGCAAGCTGCCAGTCGACAGACAGTGCCAATACCTACTATCTAACATTGGTTCTTCGAGTAAAAGTAAGAATTAGTCAATGGTATTAAGGTCGATTTCT
>JABMDO010001051.1:0-42586 GCA_014851415.1 Cnaphalocrocis medinalis
GTATTTCAAATAACTGACGGGCTGAGAGGATCCGTACGTGAACGTGGCTGCTCCGCTTTCCGTTTGTATTCAGCTCAGGACAGGCGGACGGCAGATTGTAAAGAGATACATACAATAGCTATGTCTAGTTCATTTGTTTTTGAACGTTTTAATCTATATGTATGCATGGCCTATTTTTATGTCATGTATATGTGTCTGTAATTCTGCTAATCATAATTTTTAATTTACTTAAGATATAGCAATGGCAGCACGCTGTTTTTCCATTCCTGTACCTAAAAGTTGTCTGAAAGAAATCGCGACTAGCGATAAGACTTGTTTCGCTCAGGTCTTGTGGTCTGTTAAAACACAGGACCCTGATATCACGACCTTTTACTTAAAACACAATTTATTATGAAGTTTCATGAAAATCTACTTAGTACTTTTTACGAGAACCCCCTTTCCTCCGGAGTGACCTCCAATGCTCTTACTCACTCAGTTACACACAGAAAGAGTAAACACGTTTATATACTTCCATACGTTCTGTAAACTTTTGTGCAATAAAGAATATCTAATCTATCTATCTATCCTCATTCCTCATTTTCCTACTTTTATTTTCCATACTTCTTCGAGGTGAGGCCCTGAGGGCAATGGTCTATTGCGACTGCATTAATAGCCCCGTTGAGAGAAGATGCAAGCTGCCAGTCGACAGACAGTGCCAATACCTACTATCTAACATTGGTTCTTCGAGTAAAAGTAAGAATTAAGTCAATGGTATTAAGGTCGATTTCTGAATATAACTAATTTGTTAGATAGGACGTATTGGTACATAACCGACGCAGTGCTTCCAGTGCCCTTCTTGACAGGGCTGGCTCTTGAATCAGATTTATGATGGCGCACTAAATATTATTGTATATGACAAAACTTCATGTATATGACAGTAAGATAAGAGTCGAATAAAGAAATTTGACAGTTTTGTATACTTTGAGCTACGTACAATCAACAGCGGAAGTTATAATTTAGATTTTGTACCTTATCCAAAAGGAATCGTTATTTATACATAATAATTGCAACAGCCATTGTTTTTTTTTTATGTAATAGGTAGCAGACGAGCAGGCGGATCACCTGATGGTAAGCAATTGCCGCCGCCCATGGACACATGCAACACCAGTGGAGACACACACACAGACACAGATTTTCACAACTTTTTACACAGATTTAGACAGATTTTTTACAGATTTTCAGAAATAAATAGATGACAAGTAAAAGTATGTAGCTCCTGCCATTTTTATCTTTATAATAATCATCCTAAGTAAGCACAGATTGGTACAGAGATCTTACCCCAGGGCTTCAAAGTAATTTGCTTCATCTCCAAATTTAATTTCACTAAAATACTACGTCTTCAAACACTAGGTATATTAGCAAAGCGTGAAATTCCACACTCCAGTATCAAATAGCTAAAGTGGATTACTTGGTTGCCATGGTGATGGCACTTCTGGGATCCGTTGAGCACTAGTAAAGCTGGGGTTGGACTGCAGCGGGGATAGGTTGAACAGTGACGTTCCGTTTTACAGCGAAAAACATAAAGAACTAAGAACAGTTTAAACCTACTATTAGCTCGTGTTACTATTTGTTATGTAAAATGAGCAGCATGGTGCTTTGGGAAACTGCCAGCCAGTATGTTAGCTTTTTTTTAGCCAACAATCAAGATGACCTCACTCCGCCTGATGGTAAGCGACCAAATATGAGGTTGATAGGCACAAAAGAACATATTATGAATAATGGTAGAATTAAATTTGAGATTATGCACTGTATTGGAAAATGATCGATTATCAAAACTATTTTCATTCATTATATTGGTTGGTTTGGTTTTGGTTATATTGGTTTGGTTCAAACAAGGTGAAGGAGTGGTTCCTTCACCCCACCCTCGGTAGTCTACAATTATAATGATCTGTTTTTTATACTTAAACTTTTCCTTTGTTAAACTTTATAGTTGGACCAAATGCGGCCCGCCGAGCCACCGTCTAAGTTGGTACTAACACGGGCGAGTCTCAGTGATACGTCATCACTAAGACTCCCCGTCTTAGTCAATATGACGAGTCATGGGACCCCCCCATCGCAGATGTCGGTCTTTGTGTGGACAGCGATGGTCTTCACTTCTGAAAATGGAATTCCAAACGAAACTAATTGATGACCCCTGGTCTGATTCTTCGCAAAAGTTATTAGGAGCAGTGCTGTTTATATACTGTTTCCTATATTGTCCCTGTATTTTCACTTTAGGGTCTCGATTTATATGGGGCACCTTCGTATTTCTAGTTAAAAACGAGAACGAGAGAATTTACGGATTACGTAACTACTTGTTAGGTTGGGAAAATTGTGGAGGTCTCAGTCAATCAGAACCTTTTTATAAGTAACTAGTGTTTTACCCGCGACTTCGTCCGCATGGGCGCATCCTTGGGTAGCATTTTTAATTATTTAATAATTTCAGTCCCCCCTTTTAAACCCGTTATAACCCTTTTCGCAATAAAAAGTAGTTTTGAAAACAATACCAGGGTTGCATAACCTTCAATGTTAAAATATCTTCCTTGAAGGTTACGAAACAGACATATAACGCTCTGGTGGTCTAGTGGTATAAAAACAAGCCGTTACCTCAGGATCCAAATTATGTTTCGAATTCGAACATAGCTGGGTTTGTGATCACCAATCATTACGCAAGCGTGATGATTATGCCTAATCACATTACAGTAGTGATGACTTAATTTATAATGATGGAGGGTTTTGCGCTGCAGTGGAACAGTATATAGGCCAATGCTTGAACCTCTGAGTTATGTGCCATGCAAATATAGGCAGATGTCAAGACGTATAAAGAGGAATCGTTTTTCTTTTAGATTAATTGAAATTTGTAGTTTAAGCTGCGATATTCTATCCGAATTGAAAGCACTTAGGCAAAGTGGTAATGTCCCTCGTGAGCGAACTAACGACCTATAAATCATGTTATAAAGCTGACAAGGATTAATTTAAACGTATGCCGGTGGCATATCGTGACATCTTGATTACGTTGTAATTTATTAATCACCATAATATTTACTATATAGTCAAATTTTGGAAGCGTTGTTTCTATTTTTTAAAAAAACTATATTTAAATATTACAACTTATTTTAATGTGGTCGAGTTTTAGACCCTAAATCTAGATTCGGTCGATTTGGAGACCGGAAACGGAGTGCCACTGGACGCGCTCTGCTCTTACTTAATACTATTCTTATATAAACAAAAATGGTTCTGGGAACTCTGAGTAAGCCCCCTTAGTCCAGTGGTGAAGGGCGAGGGGGTTCCATAACTCCTCCCTCCCTAAGATCAAAATTATCGGAATTTTCATTTTTATGTACTTTCCGATAATTTTGTATTACATGAATTATTTTTTCTTTAAAAATATTTAATACAATAACAATACAAATGATTATAATTAAGGAAAAAGTTATACAAAATAATATGTTAATTCTAAAATCATTATCTCTATCACTAACACTGTTGTTTAGTTCATTTTCTTTTAACACTCGTGACAATGTATTTCACTTCGTCCAGGTTGACGCCGATCATGTTCAGTGCGGGTGCACCGGATAAGGTTTCGTAGCGGCTCGTAGTCGCCGTAGCCTCCGTAGTTCGTAGCGTCGCAGGTTAATTACTGGTACAGGCGATATTTCTTCCATCTCCATGTAACACGCTATGGGCTGCTCATATGGATTCCTTGGATCTCCAGCTGCAAGGCTCGTCCAAAGGTGACCAGGTAAGTTCTTTAATTGGATAGTTGCTTATTTCTTGTTACATTGCTTCTTTAATGCAGTTTCTTTTCATGTAGAGGATCCAGCTTCAGTGTAATTTTTCTGCACCTTGACGCTTTCGACTTGGATGCGGTGTTGGTGACAACGAGTCAGGTTGCGTCCGAAGTTCATCAACTGTGTCCACGCAGGTAAGTCCAGGGTATACAGCTTTTATCAATCTTCGTCGCAGAGGAAGAGGTTCTCCCGCAGCGAGTGCTTGGCACGGTCTCAACATCGGGAAGTATTTCAAACCTTTCGCCAGAAGGTAAGGATATTCAGGAAAAATGGCTAGGGTTTGGTTTTCAGGTTCTTGGAAAATCGGTAAGGTATACAATTTGAAATAGTTATATGTGCTATTTTCGACAAGCGGTATTTCCATAATAAACGTGATCTGATGACCCTTAGTAAAATGATTTACTTTCATTGTTTCCTCTAACTGTACTAAATTAGACTCGATTGGGCGGATAAACCAAGTTTCCGTTTTTCTGAATTAATTGCAAATAATTTAAAAGCTCTGTGGAATTGACAATAGATTGGTGTAAGACTGAACTTTTACTCAAGGCTAGGGCTGTCTCTATTTCACTTAATTTGATGAAAATTGTACGGAAATTACTTATGAATAAACTATATAATCCTAGAACATATGATGCAAATAAAGTATTACTTTCCTTAGTCATTAGTTCTCTAAGAGTTGCTTCTACCTTTTTTCAGACGTGCATTCAAAGACTCTACATTTTGTTGCATAATTCGGTTGTGTTTATAAAACTATCCATCATTTGGGAAACCAGAGTGATTTTCTTGAAATTATAATTTGATTATGGTTAAGTTTAGAAGTCAATCTGTCGTATTTAACGGCATCTTCGTAGTCCTAAATTTCCTGTTATTACCTTAATAATAGAGCCTAGTGGATTTAAAAGTCCTCTTTTAAACTTTTGCTGCGGAAACTAATGACGGTACTTATCTATAGTTATATCGCGGATATAATCAGTATGCATCAACATGCCTATAAAATCGTGAGGAAATGGTTTGTTTAAGTCTATCAATTTCTTAAATTCACTATACTTATTTATAATTAAACTTAAATCGTCAAAAATCTGATCTAAACGTATTGTCTTAATAATAGTCCACTTATCTACTTCTATAAGTGCTTGTCCTTCTTGTACAGGAAGAAGCCCAGGGTATCCTTAAGGCTTTGCAGATGAAGGGCCAGCGCCTGCATCGCGCTCAGGGTCGCGATGCACCACCACCTGCGGAGGGCGTTTTATATTTTTTATTTGGTGCCTTCGTGACTCTTTCACCTGTCCTAACTGGAATTATGTTCCTAACGTTTTCCTCCACATATTTCCTGTTTTGTATATCGTGGGTTATCCTTACTCTGCCTTTATTTACCTGCTTTACGAAGACAGTTTCCCTTCTGTAAAACTTATGTCCCTTTCACCTCCCTTCCTTTTTCTGATCTTTCCTTATTTTCTGTCGCTCTTTTCTGCTAGATACTGATATAAAAATTTGGTTCGTTTGCATGATCTTTTATTAAATGTTGCATGTATGTTTTATCAAAATCTATATTAAATGGGTTGTCTGCGTCTGTATGGCCAAAAACTACTTCAAAAAGGGTTAGGCCCGTTACTGAATGAATGGTGTGGTTGTATGCTAGGACCGAATCTTGTCATAACAGATGCTGCATCCGTGCATTTCTGTTCATATTTGGCTAACCTATATATTTCGATTATAGTAGAGTGGAATCTCTCTATAAGACCCATTGAGTTAGGGTTATTAGGAGTCCCAATATGTAGTTCTATTTTATGTAACGATAAAAATTCTTTAAGAAGGGCGTTATTGAATTCAGTTCCAGGGTCTGCGCTAATTCTTTTGGGTGTACCGTAATATGAAAAATATTTTAATAAAGCTCTAACTATCTCTGGTGTGGATTTACTCGTCGTCTCTATACATTGACCGAATTTACTAAATGCATCTATGATTGTTAAATATATTTTTCCTTCTATTGAAAACGTATCTATAAAAAGTTCTTGGAATGGTGCGTCTTGTGTCTGTGTTAGTTGAAAAATGGCTTTATTGGTTTTTCTGTCATATTTCATTTTACGGCAGGGCTTCACATGAATTAATTACTGCAGCTACAGTTTCAGGCATATTTTTCCAATAATAGGTTCGTCTAAGCCTAACTAACGTTTCCTTTATCCCCCTATGACAGGTTTTTCCATCATGGGTCTTAAGTATAATGGCCCTTTTGTTCATTTTCATCATCTATAGTTATTACTCTTTGAGTGCATTCGTAAAGGTTGTATCATATCCTTTTTAAACAGCTGTGTGATAACATTACTAAATATTCTACGGTGGTCCTTATGTTCAAAGTAATAAAAATACTTTAATTTGGTCTTATATATCTTTTAAGAAATTCTTTACTAATTCTGCATTATTTAAAGGTAAAATACTTCTAAGATTTCTGACTATTAGTGGATAGGTTTTTTACTTGACTATCATTTTTATGCCAGAAAAATACTAATATTGATTAGGCTTACTGTCTATGGCTTCCTGTAAAATTGGAATACCATGTGATTCTAGATCTTCCGCAGAATGTATTGTTTGCGAGTTATCGGACGGGCGACCTAACTGGATAGTCCGGAACTTCAGCTATACTATGTGTATCGGAAGATATGGTCATTGGGCTACTATTATTGTCGGATATAGTTATAGTGGAGGATTCATGTCTGGTCTCGCGAGCTGCTAACCGTTCAATGTCCCTTATTACTTCATCAATATGTTCTTGTAATTTGAATCGCTATCCTTCGACATTAACCTTCATAGATTGGTTTTCGTCCATCGGAATCTAGAGCGTTAACTTTTTTCCGCGATAAGGCGTCTGCATTCGAGTTTTGTTTGCCCTTTTTATAGATTATCTCGAAGTCAAAGTCTTGGAGACGTAAACGCCATCTGGTAAGTTACTGTTTGGGTCTTTCAAGGAATTCAGCCATGCTAAGGGGCGATGATCGGTATAAATATAGAATTTTCGTCCATACAAGTATGGTCGGAAGTGTTTGGTGGCCCAATTATTGCAAGTAGTTCTCGCTCTATTGTACTGTATCTTGCTTCAGTCTCACTCAGGGTTCGACTAGACATATGCTATTGGCTTGTCGCTACCTACTTGTCCTTGAGATAAGACTGCTCCTATGGCTACATTTGACGCGTCGGTCCGTTAGTATGAAAGGTTTATCATAGTCTGGATATTGTAACAGGGGGTGCATGCGTTAATAATTCCTTACACTTGTTGAAGGAATCAATATAATCTTGATCTATCACAATTTTATTTCTTTTTTTTAGGCAATTCGTGAGGGGTTTAGTTAGCCTTGCAAAGTCAGGTATAAAACGTCGGTAGTATCCTACTAATCCGAGGAAACTCTTAATTTCTGTCGTTGTCTTTGGAATGGGGAAGTCTAATACGGATTTGATTTTATCGTCGTTGGGTCTTAGTCCGTCTTTGGTTATTGTGTGTCCTAAGTACAAAACTTCACGTCGTAAAAATTCTGTCTTGTCTAGTTGTATTTTTAAGTTAGTTTCCCTAAGTCGGTCAAATACTAATTGTAATTTCTGTATGTGTTCGTCTAGACTGGAGGAGAATACGATGACGTCATCTAGGTAAACCATACAATGTAGTCCCTGCAAGCCTCGTAACACATTATCCATCGTTCGTTGGAACGTGGCGGGTGCTGTTTTTAAGCCGAAAGGCATTCTGATGAACTCAAAAATGGCCGTTCTGTGTGCTGAACGCTGTTTTGGGTTTATCCTGATTTCTACCTCAATCTGATGGTATCCACTTGCCAGATCTATGGTCGTGAAATATACACTCTTCCCTAGTTTGTCAAACAAGTCATTTATGTTTGGAAGTGGGTATTTGTTCATCTATTGTTATGTCGTTAAGTCGTCTATAGTCGATCACCATACGCCATTTCTGTTCACCGCTTGCATCCATCTTCTTGGGAACCAGATGCACAGGTGCATTCCAAGGGGAATGAGATTCTTTTATTACATTGTCTTTCAGTAATTTTATCTACCTGTCTATTTATCTCATCAGCTTGTGCTGGAGCCTGTCTATATGGTTTTACATATATAGGGTCCTCGTTCTTAGTTCGTATTCTATTCTTTACTTGATTGGTGAATGTGAGAGGTAGTCCTTCACAGTAAAATATATCCTTGTATTGACGGCAAAGGTTATAGATTTTATGGTTTTTCCTCTGCATTTGTATGATCGAGTCGAAGCCTATTGAAGTTTTCTTCTAACAGTCGGGTCAGTTTCTATTCGGTAGTATTTGTATAGTTTTATGTTACTATTCTCAGGTAGGAATTTAACTACACTTAAGGGAGTAGTAAATCGTAAAGAAGTAATTTCCTACTTGTCGCATTTTGTATAATAGTTGATGCGTAACCATTAACGCAATTCACTATGGCACTTGGCATCGTACGCCTTCACTAAATTGGTTTAAAATCTAAATAGCTTTCTCCTGAATATTGGTCTGGTTGTAATTTAACACGGTGTTCGCAACGCGGCTGAAGTACTATTTGGTAATCCAGGATTTTTATTTATTATAGGTATAGACGTGGTTTTTTGTCCTAAGCACTGAATTTTTTAAGTCGATTACTGCATCTAACTGTTGTAAAAAGGTCATTTCCTATTAAACCATCGTAACGCGAATCTACGTCATATAAGTAAACTTATGTACATCGCTACTCTGAAAGGTGGGTAAAAGTGGAATATTTATTACTTCGTTGTGTTCACTCGAAGCATGTGTGCTAACAACTTTAAACGGTTCAGGTTGTATATAATAATAAAAATATTCATATGCCTTTTTAGGACTTATGAAAGATCTAGTACTTCCAGTGTCTATCATAAATTTGGAATTTATTTCAGGAACATAAATGTAAGGTAATTTTAATGTAGGATCACAATTTATACTAATTATCTCTCGTTCTGCATAGAGGCCGTTTCGTGAAAATTTTCCTCATTTTTATTTTCATACTGAAGTTGCTCATCTGGGTGAAGTACTGATGGGTGTTGGTTATCATGCTCGTAATAATTATCAAATTGATTATTGTAATGATCGTATTCTTCTTCTAGGTATGCAGCAAATGGGTGCGACGGATTTTTCCTGCAGTTCTAAATCATTTACTTTAAAACCATCTTGTTTTATTGGGGCGTGTGCGCATAGACACATCCGTAATATGGGGCTGTGCTTGCGGAGGTTTGTAGCCAAACTGTGGCTGATTGTATATTGCCGAATTGTGGGCGGTATCCAACCTGTGGGCGGTTGCCAAACTGTGGGGCTGTTGCCAAACTGTGGGCGGTTGCCAACTGGGCTGTTGCCAACTGTGGGCGGTATCCGAAGGGTTTGGGGCGGAAACTTGATTATTTATTGTGGGGACGGTACCAAACTGTTGCGGTGCAATATTAAAAGGTGGGCGATAACCAAATTGGGGTTTATTGATTTGAAACAGGGGTTTTGAATTTTTGGCCTGGTTTATTGGGATGAAGTGCACCGAACCTCTGGTGCAATGTGGGTTTTTGAAGGAAAGGCGAATTATTCGCAAAATGTTTGCCCGACTTTTATTTGGAAATCTCCACTTTTGGGGAAAGTAAACGGTTTTGGGTTTGTATTTTTGTTTCTTAAGTTATATCTTTCGTGGAAGTTTACTTCCTCGAGAACTATGCGTAATGCGTCCCTAACGTCTGGGGCCATTTAGGCGGACAATCCTTACCATGTCCTCCGGCAGATTGTATAGAAAAACTTCTAAGGCCTTACTATTACTAATAATGATTTTACTCTTCTTTAAAGGTTCATCCTGTATCATATTGATTTTAGACATAAGATTTGAACGAACAGATTGAATTCTATTACAAAAATCTAAAAAGCTTTCGCCATGTTTAATCTTTAAGTTTTCCAATTCAATAGCAATGCATTCTTCTGAACGCGGGTCTCCGAAATGTTGCTCTAATAGTTGTTTAAGTTCCGACCATGATGCAACATCTTCACGTTCGGATAAGAGGGCGGCTGCGTCACCCGTGAGGCGACTAGTGACGGCATGATAAACATAGAGGTCTTGGAATGCGGAGCCCCTATAGCGAACGATAACATATTCGCTCTTTCTAATAAACAAGTTCAAGTGGCGTTTGTCACCATCAAATAATGGTATCAGCTTTAACATCTCACCAGGAATTGGTGTTATTGTTTCTACCGTAGGTGCTGATTGCTGTTCCATTTTGTTACAATGTATGTGTTTATGTTATCTGGGTTTGGGGCGATCTATTTTTAGATCGGCTACCTAATTTAAATGTTACGTTTCTAAATTCTTATTTAAATATTTGTGATCTACCGTAGTGGATGGGTATACTGGACTCGATCTGGATATTTATATAATTATGTATTTAATCTAATTAATTATGTATTTATTTGATTTAAATAATTACGTGTTAAAGAAAGCGTCTAATAGCTTTCTTAATAACTTCTATATAAACGTTTTTTTAAAAATTATATTATATTTAATTAAAAATTAATTTTATTTTAACACTTTAATTATATGTAATTCACTTTTCTTATAATTTTTGTATTTTTCATTAGACAATAATTTATTTTTGTATTTATTTTATGTAAATTACTTATTTATTTTAATATAACTAATACATATAATTCTTAACACTTTTTCTTTTACAACTTATTTACGTATTTTAGTTAATTATTTTCTCTTGATTACTTTTACTTTATTTCATCAATACTTAATACTATGTTACTGTAGAGTTTATACACGTAACAAATTGCGTTAAAAACGAGAGAAGGCTATCCCGATAATAACACATATAATACTATAACAAATTGCGCATGAAAAACACAGGATTAGGTAAAGGAAGGCGAAAAGTTTTACTCACCAACCGATTGGATCCCATGCTCGGCGCTGCTTCTTTTGACGAATTTATTTGGTTCGACGGATCTGTCTACTGTTAACGCGCACTTGTACTTTTTTGGCACGAACAGCTTTGAGCAAGATCCGCTCCGGCTGCGCCAGTCAAATTTTGGAAGCGTTGTTTCATATTTTTTAAAAAAACTATATTTAAATATTATAACTTATTTTATTGTGGTCGAGGTTTTAGACCCTAAATCTAGATTCGGTCGATTTGGAGACCGAAACGGAGTGCCACTGACGCGCTCTGCTCTTACTTAATACTATTCTTATATAAACAAAAAATGGTTCTGGGAACTCTGAGAGCCCCCTTAGTCCAGTGGTGAAGGGCGAGGGGGTTCCATAACTATATACTCACCAGATGTACGTTCACTACAAAACAAAATTGTGTCATGCCTAGACTATATGACTAAGTAAACTCACACAACATCTCAAACATTGCCCAGACTCTCAATACGTTTTGGAACTAATGTTACGAAACGAAGTGGAAGCGGTCACGCCATGTTAATGAATAAAAAAGCAACAATCAGACGAATTGAGAAACTCTTACTTTTTGAAGTCGGAATACTCTACCGCCTTTTTTTCCCAGGGGAAACCATAATGGCCTTCACCTAGCCACATGTGGTGGACAAGGTGGTGTGTGGGACTCTAACCCTAACCAAAACCCCTGGGTGTCCATCTCAGCGCAATCGCGGTCGGATACCCACAGCCGGGACTGGACCGTACCGCAAATCGCGCTCGCCACTTTGAGCCAAAATGTTGTTTATACCAGGACACCCAGTAGGATTTTTTCCCTCGCGGAATACCTTGGCAGTATTCTTAACGCCCCTAGCCACAGGGCACAATACTCTACCGCCTACCAGAACCTATAGTTTTTACGGGCATGGAATTCCGCGGAGGCCTAAAAAAGATTTTCTGCAAATTAAAGTCTTCTGGCTCACTCGATACCCTACTATCGTCCCACTCTAAGCTACTCATTTCAAGTACCTTAGTTGACACGGGATGAAGAACAATATCTAAAAATATGAGACGATTTTCTTCTAGAAATAACAACCAAAATTACTTTAAATTCCTCAAATACCTAAACCTTGCATAAAATTTTTCTCGCCGTAGCTACTTGAGATTAATTTGGAAAAAGCCAAAAACAAAACGAAGTAAACTGCTGAGGTGGATATCTTATCATTAAGGGAAACGCACATCAAGCCACCAAACGTGACTCCTGAGCCATTTATAAACGTTCATACCTTCTCATCTCAGCGTGACTTGATAGTTGAGTCCAAAGACACCTTTTTGAAGCCCGAGGTACCCTTTGACTATGCTCTGTGGATAGGGACTTTAAGGATACTGCCAAGGTATTCCCGGCCTGTCGTAATAGGCGACTAATCGGGCCATCAGAGTACGTGAGCATACCCACTAGGTACTGTTTGTGATCACCGCCCCCCATGAATATCTGTGCTATCAAAGTCGGTGACACATTGCCGGCTATCAGGAAACGCTACGCTCTATCTTTATAATGGCTTATGAACCAATCGATTTACAATTACATTCGTGGCTGCGATAGGTTACCATATTGGTTGAATTTCCTATTTGCCACCCTTCGAGTATGCACTTGAAGCAGGCTGTCTCTTTCGTTTGAAAGAGGTGACGATAATGATTCAGTTGTGAATTCGTTTTCGGAGTAGCCATGACTTTTTCGGAGTGCCCATGACACGGGTCATGGGCACTACTCAAGTCTTTCACAACGACTAAGCAATCTAAGACCAGTTCGGCTTGTGGTCGCATTTGATGGCCACCACCGGTGGCTAAGTGTGCGATTACCTTACAGCGTGATTTCTAATCTGGGATGAATTTGGGAGAATTTTGTTGGAGGAAAATGTGTTTCCGCCATTCTTGCAAATTTGCATATCAGCTATTCTGTAACGCTGTTCCTATCTCTACCTTACCTGAGAATCTAAAAAGGATGGAAGACACTTTCCACAAAAGAGTCAAATCATCAGCATCATATTCTGCTAAGTGGTTGGTAATTCAAATGTGGTACCCTGTGTCCTGTGTCCTCCTGACCTTTGGTCACTTCAGGGGAATTAGACCAAGTGGATTATAGTACTGTGGCCAGCACATCAAGTTACTACAATCTGTCAAATTTCTTTAATCGAACCTCACTTTTATGTCAAACGTGTTTGGTTCAATATCAACTGAGGAAATTTGACAGATTGTAGTAACTTGATGTGCTGGCCACTGTACATAACTCTGTTGCCTTTAAAACTATCCCAAAAATGCCTTATGGTACATATACCCATCATATACAATAAACCGCTGAACAAAGCAATACAGGATGTACCTATCAACTTTTACAACCCTTTAACCACGTCTGGTACCAACCATAACAATATGTCGTGTTACTTATGGAAAAAAATTCAACTTTTCATACAAAGTTGGTAACGTGACTTGAATAAAATTAAATAATGGTGCAAAAAGTGTAGTCCTATATACTATACTTGGATAACTAATAAAGCAAGAGAGGTAGTCATAAAAAAGAACCAACATTCCCTATAAAAGTGTCTTTAAGAACCCTTAAGCTTCCTAAATGGGTCTTGTGGGTTACTTTAGAATGTATGGCTTTATAGCTTTTATTTTTGTATCTACAAATAAGAGCAGTGATTCTTCCCGTTATTTAACACTGTCTTTCCGCCTGAGAGTAGGTACAGTCAGCCACACATCAGGTTACCACAACCTATCAAATTTTGGAAGCGTTATTTCTATTTTTTAAAAAAACTATATTTAAATATTACAACTTATTTTAATGTGGTCGAGTTTTAGACCCTAAATCTAGATTCGGTCGATTTGGAGACCGGAAACGGAGTGCCACTGGACGCGCTCTGCTCTTACTTAATACTATCTTATATAAACAAAAATGGTTCTGGGAACTCTGAGTAAGCCCCCTTAGTCCAGTGGTGAAGGGCGAGGGGGTTCCATAACTCCTCCCTCCCTAAGATCAAAATTATCGGAATTTTCATTTTTATGTACTTTCCGATAATTTTGTATTACATGAATTATTTTTTCTTTAAAAATATTTAATACAATAACAATAGGTACAAATGATTATAATTAAGGAAAAAGTTATACAAATAATATGTTAATTCTAAAATCATTATCTCTATCACTAACACTGTTGTTTAGTTCATTTTCTTTTAACACTCGTGACATGTATTTCACTTCGTCCAGGTTGACGCCGATCATGTTCAGTGCGGGTGCACCGGATAAGGTTCGTAGCGGGCTCGTAGTCGCCGTAGCCTCCGTAGTTCGTAGCGTCGGCAGGTTAATTACTGGTACAGGCGATATTTCTTCCATCTCCATGTACACGCTATGGCTGCTCATATGGATTCCTTGGATCTCCAGGCTGCAAGGCTCGTCCAAGGTGACCAGGTAAGTTCCTTTAATTGGATAGTTGCTTATTTCATTGTTACATTGCTTCTTTAATGCATTTTCTTTTTCAGTGTAGAGTATCCAGCTTTCAGTGTTAATTTTCTGCACCTTGACGCTTTCGACTTGGATGCGGTGTTGGTGACAACGAGTCAGGTTGCGTCCGAAGTTCATCAACTGTTCCACGCAGGTAAGTCCAGGGTATACAGCTTTATCATCTTCGTCGCAGAGGAAGAGGTCTCCCGCAGCGAGTGCTTGGCACGGTCTCAACATCGGGAAGTATTTCAAACCTTTCGCCAGAAGGTAAGGATATTCAGGAAAAATGGCTAGGGTTTGGTTTTCATTCTGAAAATGGAATTCCAAACGAAACTAATTGATGACCCCTGGTCTGATTCTTCGCAAAAGTTATTTAGGAGCAGTGCTGTTTATATACTGTTTCCTATATTGTCCCTGTATTTTCACTTTGGGTCTCGATATTAATGGGGCACCTTCGTATTTCGTTAAAACGAGAACGAGAGAATTTACGAGATTACGTAACTACTTTGTTAGGTTGTGGAAAATTGTGGAGGTCTCAGTCAATCAGAACCTTTTTATAAGTAACTATCTGTTTTTACCCGCGACTTCGTCGCTGGGCGCATCCTTGGGTACATTTTTAATTATTTAATAATTTCCGTCCCCCTTTTAACCCGTTATAACCCCCTTTTCGCAATAAAAGTATTTTGAAAAATACAGCAGGGTTGCTAACCTTCAATGTTAAAATATCTTCCTTGAAGGTTACGAAACAGACTATATAACGCTCTGGTGGTCTAGTGGTATAAAAACAAGCCGTTACCTCAGGATCCAAATTATGTTTCGAATTTCGAACATAGCTCGGGTTTGTGATCACCAATCATTACGCAAGCGTGATGATTATGCCTAATCACATTACAGTAGTGATGACTTAATTTATAATGATGGAGGGTTTTGCGCTGCAGTGGAACAGTATATAGGCCAATGCTTGAACCTCTGAGTTATGTGCCATGCAAATATAGGCAGATGTCAAGACGTATAAAGAGGATCGTTTTTCTTTTTAAAAAAACTATATTTAAATATTACAACTTATTTTAATGTGGTCGAGTTTTAGACCCTAAATCTAGATTCGGTCGATTTGGAGACCGGAAACGGAGTGCCACTGGACGCGCTCTGCTCTTACTTAATACTATCTTATATAAACAAAAATGGTTCTGGGAACTCTGAGTAAGCCCCCTTAGTCCAGTGGTGAAGGGCGAGGGGGTTCCATAACTCCTCCCTCCCTAAGATCAAAATTATCGGAATTTTCATTTTTATGTACTTTCCGATAATTTTGTATTACATGAATTATTTTTTCTTTAAAAATATTTAATACAATAACAATACAAATGATTATAATTAAGGAAAAAGTTATACAAATAATATGTTAATTCTAAAATCATTATCTCTATCACTAACACTGTTGTTTAGTTCATTTTCTTTTAACACTCGTGACATGTATTTCACTTCGTCCAGGTTGACGCCGATCATGTTCAGTGCGGGTGCACCGGATAAGGTTCGTAGCGGGCTCGTAGTCGCCGTAGCCTCCGTAGTTCGTAGCGTCGGCAGGTTAATTACTGGTACAGGCGATATTTCTTCCATCTCCATGTACACGCTATGGCTGCTCATATGGATTCCTTGGATCTCCAGGCTGCAAGGCTCGTCCAAGGTGACCAGGTAAGTTCCTTTAATTGGATAGTTGCTTATTTCATTGTTACATTGCTTCTTTAATGCATTTTCTTTTTCAGTGTAGAGTATCCAGCTTTCAGTGTTAATTTTCTGCACCTTGACGCTTTCGACTTGGATGCGGTGTTGGTGACAACGAGTCAGGTTGCGTCCGAAGTTCATCAACTGTTCCACGCAGGTAAGTCCAGGGTATACAGCTTTATCATCTTCGTCGCAGAGGAAGAGGTCTCCCGCAGCGAGTGCTTGGCACGGTCTCAACATCGGGAAGTATTTCAAACCTTTCGCCAGAAGGTAAGGATATTCAGGAAAAATGGCTAGGGTTTGGTTTTCAGGTTCTTGGAAAATCGGTAAGGTATACAATTTGAAATAGTTATATGTGCTATTTTCGACAAGCGGTATTTCCATAATAAACGTGATCTGATGACCCTTAGTAAATGATTTCACTTTCATTGTTTCCTCTAACTGTACTAAATTAGACTCGATTGGCGGATAAACCAAGTTTCCGTTTTTCTGAATTAATTGCAAATAATTTAAAAGCTCTGTGGAATTGACAATAGATTGGTGTAAGACTGAACTTTTACTCAAGGCTAGGGCTGTCTCTATTTCACTTAATTTGATGAAAATTGTACGGAAATTACTTATGAATAAACTATATAATCCTAGAACATATGATGCAAATAAAGTATTACTTTCCTTAGTCATTAGTTCTCTAAGAGTTGCTTCTACCTTTTTCAGACGTGCATTCAAAGACTCTACATTTTGTTGCATAATTTCGGTTGTGTTTATAAAACTATCCATCATTTGGGAAACCAGAGTGATTTTCTTTGAAATTATAATTTGATTATGGTTAAGTTTAGAAGTCAATCTGTCGTATTTAACGGCATCTTCGTAGTCTAAATTTCCTGTTATTACCTTAATAATAGAGCCTAGTGGATTTAAAAGTCCTCTTTTAAACTTTTGCTGCGGAACTAATTGACGGTACTTATCTATAGTTATATCGCGGATATAATCAGTATGCATCAACATGCCTATAAAATCGTGAGGAAATGGTTTGTTTAAGTCTATCAATTTCTTAAATTCACTATACTTATTTATAATTAAACTTAAATCGTCAAAAATCTGATCTAAACGTATTGTCTTAATAATAGTCCACTTATCTACTTCTATAAGTGCTTGTCCTTCTTTTACAGGAAGAAGCCCAGGGTTATCCTTAAGGCTTTGCAGATGAAGGGCCAGCGCCTGCATCGCGCTCAGGGTCGCGATGCACCACCACCTGCGGAGGGCGTTTTATATTTTTTAATTGGTGCCTTCGTGACTCTTTCACCTGTCCTAACTGGAATTATGTTCCTAACGTTTTCTCCACATATTTCCTGTTTTGTATATCGTGGTTTATCCTTACTCTGCCTTTTATTTACCTGCTTTACGAAGACAGTTTCCCCTTCTGTAAAACTTATGTCCCTTTCACCTCCCTTCCTTTTTCTGATCTTTTCCTTATTTTCTGTCGCTTTTTCTGCTAGATACTGATATAAAAATTTGGTTCGTTTTGCATGATCTTTTATTAATTGTTGCATGTATGTTTTATCAAAATCTATATTAAATGGGTTGTCTGCGTCTGTATGGCCAAAAACTACTTCGAAAGGGGTTAGGCCCGTTACTGAATGAATGGTGTGGTTGTATGCTAGTACCGAATATGTCATAACAGATGCGGCATCCGTGCATTTCTGTTCATATTTGGCTAACCTATATATTTCGATTATAGTAGAGTGGAATCTCTCTATAAGACCCATTGAGTTAGGATTATTAGGAGTCCCAATATGTAGTTCTATTTTATGTAACGATAAAAATTCTTTAAGAAGGGCGTTATTGAATTCAGTTCCAGGGTCTGCGCTAATTCTTTTGGGTGTACCGTAATATGAAAAATATTTTAATAAAGCTCTAACTATCTCTGGTGTGGATTTACTCGTCGTCTCTATACATTGACCTAATTTACTAAATGCATCTATGATTGTTAAATATATTTTTCCTTCTATTGAAAACGTATCTATAAAAAGTTCTTGGAATGGTGCGTCTTGTGTCTGTGTTAGTTGTAAAAATGGCTTTATTGGTTTTCTGTCATATTTCATTTTACGGCAGGCTTCACATGAATTAATTACTGCAGCTACAGTTTCAGGCATATTTTTCCAATAATAGGTTCGTCTAAGCCTAACTAACGTTTCCTTTATCCCCCTATGACAGGTTTTTCCATCATGGGTCTTAAGTATAATGGCCTTTTGTTCATTTTCATCATCTATAGTTATTACTCTTTGAGTGCATTCGTAAAGTTGTATCATATCCTTTTTAAACAGCTGTGTGATAACATTACTAAATATTCTACGGTGGTCCTTATGTTCAAAGTAAATAAAATACTTTAATTTGGGTCTTATATATTCTTTTAAGAAATTCTTTACTAATTCTGCATTATTTAAAGGTAAAAATACTTCTAAGATTTTCTGACTATTAGTGGATAGGTTTTTTACTTGACTATCATTTTTATGCCAGAAAAATACTAATATTTGATTAGGCTTACTGTCTATGGCTTCCTGTAAAATTGGAATACCATGTGATTCTAGATCTTCCGCAGAATGTATTGTTTGCGAGTTATCGGACGGCGACCTAACTGGATAGTCCGGAACTTCAGCTATACTAGGTGTATCGGAAGATATGGTCATTGGGCTACTATTATTGTCGGATATAGTTATAGTGGAGGATTCATGTCTGGTCTCGCGAGCTGCTAACCGTTCAATGTCCCTTATTACTTCATCAATATGTTCTTGTAATTTTGAATCGCTATCTTCGACATTAACCTTCATAGATTGGTTTTCGTCATCGGAATCTAGAGCGTTAACTTTTATTCGCGATAAGGCGTCTGCATTCGAGTTTTGTTTGCCCTTTTTATAGATTATCTCGAAGTCAAAGTCTTGGAGACGTAAACGCCATCTGGTAAGTTTACTGTTTGGGTCTTTCAAGGAATTCAGCCATGCTAAGGGGCGATGATCGGTATAAATATAGAATTTTCGTCCATACAAGTATGGTCGGAAGTGTTTGGTGGCCCAAATTATTGCAAGTAGTTCTCGCTCTATTGTACTGTATCTTGCTTCAGTCTCACTCAGGGTTCGACTAGCATATGCTATTGGCTTGTCGCTACCTACTTGTCCTTGAGATAAGACTGCTCCTATGGCTACATTTGACGCGTCGGTCGTTAGTATGAAAGGTTTATCATAGTCTGGATATTGTAACAGGGGTGCATGCGTTAATAATTCCTTACACTTGTTGAAGGAATCAATATAATCTTGATCTATCACAATTTTATTTCTTTTTTTTAGGCAATTCGTGAGGGGTTTAGTTAGCCTTGCAAAGTCAGGTATAAAACGTCGGTAGTATCCTACTAATCCGAGGAAACTCTTAATTTCTGTCGTTGTCTTTGGAATGGGGAAGTCTAATACGGATTTGATTTTATCGTCGTTGGGTCTTAGTCCGTCTTTGGTTATTGTGTGTCCTAAGTACAAAACTTCACGTCGTAAAAATTCTGTCTTGTCTAGTTGTATTTTTAAGTTAGTTTCCCTAAGTCGGTCAAATACTAATTGTAATTTCTGTATGTGTTCGTCTAGACTGGAGGAGAATACGATGACGTCATCTAGGTAAACCATACAATGTAGTCCCTGCAAGCCTCGTAACACATTATCCATCGTTCGTTGGAACGTGGCGGGTGCTGTTTTTAAGCCGAAAGGCATTCTGATGAACTCAAAATGGCCGTTCTGTGTGCTGAACGCTGTTTTGGGTTTATCCTGATTTTCTACCTCAATCTGATGGTATCCACTTGCCAGATCTATGGTCGTGAAATATACACTCTTCCCTAGTTTGTCAAACAAGTCATTTATGTTTGGAAGTGGGTATTTGTCATCTATTGTTATGTCGTTAAGTCGTCTATAGTCGATCACCATACGCCATTTCTGTTCACCGCTTGCATCCATCTTCTTGGGAACCAGATGCACAGGTGCATTCCAAGGGGAATGAGATTCTTTTATTACATTGTCTTTCAGTAATTTATCTACCTGTCTATTTATCTCATCAGCTTGTGCTGGAGCCTGTCTATATGGTTTTACATATATAGGGTCCTCGTTCTTAGTTCGTATTCTATGCTTTACTTGATTGGTGAATGTGAGAGGTAGTCCTTCACAGTAAAATATATCCTTGTATTGACGGCAAAGGTTATAGATTTTATGTTTTTCCTCTGCATTTGTATGATCGAGTCGAAGCCTATTTAAGTTTTCTTCTAACAGTCGGTCAGTTTCTAATTCGGTAGTATTTGTATAGTTTATGTTACTATTCTCAGGTAGGAATTTAACTACACTTAAGGGAGTAGTAATCGTAAGAAGTAATTTCCTACTTGTCGCATTTTGTATAATAGTGGATGCGTAACCATTAACGCAATTCACTATGGCACTTGGCATTCGTACGCCTTCACTAAATTGTTTAAAATCTAAAATAGCTTCTCCTGAATATTGGTCTGTTGGTAATTTAACACGGTGTTCGCAACGCGGCTGAAGTACTATTTGGTAATCCAGATTTTTATTTATTATAGGTATAGACGTGGTTTTTGTCCTAAGCACTGAATTTTTTAAGTCGATTACTGCATCTAACTGTTGTAAAAGGTCATTTCCTATTAAACCATCGTAACGCGAATCTACGTCATATAAGTAAAACTTATGTACATCGCTACTCTGAAAGGTGGGTAAAAGTGGAATATTTATTACTTCGTTGTGTTCACTCGAAGCATGTGTGCTAACAACTTTAAACGGTTCAGGTTGTATATAATAATAAAAATATTCATATGCCTTTTTAGGACTTATGAAAGATCTAGTACTTCCAGTGTCTATCATAAATTTGGAATTTATTTCAGGAACATAAATGTAAGGTAATTTTAATGTAGGATCACAATTTACACTAATTATCTCTCGTTCTGTATAGAGGCCGTTTCGTGAAAATTTTCCTCATTTTTATTTTCATACTGAAGTTGCTCATCTGGGTGAAGTACTGATGGGTGTTGGTTATCATGCTCGTAATAATTATCAAATTGATTATTGTAATGATCGTATTCTTCTTCTAGGTATGCAGCAAATGGGTGCGACGGATTTTCCTGCAGTTCTAAATCATTTACTTTAAAACCATCTTGTTTTATTGGGGCGGTGCGCATAGACACATCCGTAATATGGGGCTGTGCTTGCGGAGGTTTGTAGCCAAACTGTGGCTGATTGTTATTGCCGAATTGTGGGCGGTATCCAAACTGTGGGCGGTTGCCAAACTGTGGGCTGTTGCCAAACTGTGGGCGGTATCCGAAGGGTTTGGGCGGAAACTGATTATTTATTTGGGGACGGTACCCAAACTGTTGCGGTGCAATATTAAAAGGTGGGCGATAACCAAATTGGGGTTTATTGATTTGAAACAGGGGTTTGAAATTTTGGCCTGGTTTATTGGGCTGAAGTGCACCGAACCTCTGGTGCAATGTGGGTTTTTGAAGGAAAGGCGAATTATTCGCAAAATGTTGCCCGACTTTTATTTGGAAATCTCCACTTTTGGGGAAAGTAAACGGTTTTGGGTTTGTATTTTTGTTTCTTAAGTTATATCTTTCGTGGAAGTTTACTTCCTCGAGAACTATGCGTAATGCGTCCTCTAACGTCTTGGGCGCATTTAGGCGGACAATCCTTACCATGTCCTCCGGCAGATTGTATAGAAAAACTTCTAAGGCCTTACTATTACTAATAATGATTTTACTCTTCTTTAAAGGTTCATCCTGTATCATATTGATTTTAGACATAAGATTTGAACGAACAGATTGAATTCTATTACAAAAATCTAAAAAGCTTTCGCCATGTTTAATCTTTAAGTTTTCCAATTCAATAGCAATGCATTCTTCTGAACGCGGGTCTCCGAAATGTTGCTCTAATAGTTGTTTAAGTTCCGACCATGATGCAACATCTTCACGTTCGGATAAGAGGGCGGCTGCGTCACCCGTGAGGCGACTAGTGACGGCATGATAAACATAGAGGTCTTGGAATGCGGAGCCCCTATAGCGAACGATAACATATTCGCTCTTTCTAATAAACAAGTTCAAGTGGCGTTTGTCACCATCAAATAATGGTATCAGCTTTAACATCTCACCAGGAATTGGTGTTATTGTTTCTACCGTAGGTGCTGATTGCTGTTCCATTTTGTTACAATGTATGTGTTTATGTTATCTGATTGGTTTGGGGCGATCTATTTTTAGATCGGCTACCTAATTTAAATGTTACGTTTCTAAATTCTTATTTAAATATTTGTGATCTACCGTAGTGGATGGGTATACTGGACTCGATCTGGATGATTAGTAATTTATAACTATTTATATAATTATGTATTTAATCTAATTAATTATGTATTTATTTGATTTAAATAATTACGTGTTAAAGAAAGCGTCTAATAGCTTTCTTAATAACTTCTATATATAAACGTTTTTTTTAAAAATTATATTATATTTAATTAAAAATTAATTTTATTTTAACACTTTAATTATATGTAATTCACTTTTCTTATAATTTTTGTATTTTTCATTAGACAATAATTTATTTTTGTATTTATTTTATGTAAATTACTTATTTATTTACTTTAATATAACTAATACATATAATTCTTAACACTTTTTCTTTTACAACTTATTTACGTATTTTAGTTAATTATTTTCTTTGATTACTTTTACTTTATTTCATCAATACTTAATACTATGTTACTGTAGAGTTTTATACACGTAACAAATTGCGTTAAAACGAGAGAAGGCTTATCCCGATAATAACACATATAATACTATAACAAATTGCGCATGAAAAACACAGGATTAGGTAAAGGAAGGCGAAAAGTTTTACTCACCAACCGATGGATCCCATGCTCGGCGCTGCTTCTTTTGACGAATTTATTTGGTTCGACGGATCTGCTACTGTTAACGCGCACTTGTACTTTTTTGGCACGAACAGCTTTGAGCAAGATCCGCTCCGGCTGCGCCAGTCAAATTTTGGAAGCGTTATTTCTATTTTTTAAAAAAACTATATTTAAATATTACAACTTATTTTAATGTGGTCGAGTTTTAGACCCTAAATCTAATTCGGTCGATTTGGAGACCGGAAACGGAGTGCCACTGGACGCGCTCTGCTCTTACTTAATACTATCCTTATATAAACAAAAATGGTTCTGGGAACTCTGAGTAAGCCCCCTTAGTCCAGTGGTGAAGGGCGAGGGGGTTCCATAACTATATACTCACCAGATGTACGTTCACTACAAAACAAAATTGTGTCATGCCTAGACTATATGACTAAGTAAACTCACACAACATCTCAAACATTGCCCAGACTCTCAATACGTTTTGGAACTAATGTTACGAAACGAAGTGGAAGCGGTCACGCCATGTTAATGAATAAAAAAGCAACAATCAGACGAATTGAGAAACTCTTACTTTTTGAAGTCGGAATACTCTACCGCCTTTTTTTTCCCAGGGGAAACCATAATGGCCTTCACCTAGCCACATGTGGTGGACAAGGTGGTGTGTGGGACTCTAACCCTAACCAAAACCCCTGGGGTGTCCATCTCAGCGCAATCGCGGTCGGATACCCCCACAGCCGGGACTGGACCGTACCGCAAATCGCGCTCGCCACTTTGAGCCAAAATGTTGTTTATACCAGGACACCCAGTAGGATTTTTTCCCTCGCGGAATACCTTGGCAGTATTCTTAACGCCCCTAGCCACAGGGCACAATACTCTACCGCCTACCAGAACCTATAGTTTTTACGGGCATGGAATTCCGCGGAGGCCTAAAAAAGATTTTCTGCAAATTAAAGTCTTCTGGCTCACTCGATACCCTACTAATCGTCCCACTCTAAGCTACTCATTTCAAGTACCTTAGTTGACACGGGATGAAGAACAATATCTAAAATATGAGACGATTTTTCTTCTAGAAATAACAACCAAAATTACTTTAAATTCCTCAAATACCTAAACCTTGCATAAAATTTTTCTCGCCGTAGCTACTTGAGATTAATTTGGAAAAAGCCAAAAACAAAACGAAGTAAACTGCTGAGTGGTGGATTATCTTATCATTAAGGGAAACGCACATCAAGCCACCAAACGTGACTCCTGAGCCATTTATAAACGTTCATACCTTCTCATCTCAGCGTGACTTTGATAGTTGAGTCCAAAGACACCTTTTTGAAGCCCGAGGTACCCTTTGACTATGCTCTGTGGATAGGGACGTTAAGGATACTGCCAAGGTATACCCGGCCTGTCGTAATAGGTGACTAATCGGGCCATCAGAGTACGTGAGCATACCCACTAGGTACTGTTTGTGATCACCGCCCCCCCATGAATATCTGTGCTATCAAAGTCGGTGACACATTGCCGGCTATCAGGAAACGCTACGCTCTATCTTTATAATGGCTTATGAACCAATCGATTTACAATTACATTCGTGGCTGCGATTGGTTACCTATTGGTTGAATTTCCTATTTGCCACCCTTCGAGTATGCACTTGAAGCAGGCTGTCTCTTTCGTTTGAAAGAGGTGACGATAAAGATTCATTTGTGAATTTGTTTTCGGAGTAGCCATGACTTGTTTTCGGAGTGCCCATGACACGGGTCATGGGCACTACTCAAGTCTTTCACAACGACTAAGCAATCTAAGACCAAGTTCGGCTTGTGGTCGCATTTGATGGCCACCACCGGTGGCTAAGTGTGCGATTACCTTACAGCGTGATTTCTAATCTGGGATGAATTTGGGAGAATTTTTGTTGGAGGAAAATGTGTTTCCGCCATTCTTGCAAATTTGCATATCAGCTATTCTGTAACGCTGTTCCTATCTCTACCTTTACCTGAGAATCTGAAAAGGATGGAAGACACTTTCCACAAAAGAGTCAAATCATCAGCATCATATTCTGCTAACGTGGTTGGTAATTCAAATGTGGTACCCTGTGTCCTGTGTCCTCCTGACCTTTGGTCACTTCAGGGGAATTAGACCAAGTGGATTATAGTACTGTGGCCAGCACATCAAGTTACTACAATCTGTCAAATTTCTTTAATCGAACCTCACTTTTATGTCAAACGTGTTTGGTTCAATATCAACTGAGGAAATTTGACAGATTGTAGTAACTTGATGTGCTGGCCACTGTACATAACTCTGTTGCCTTTAAAACTATCCCAAAAATGCCTTATGGTACATATACCCATCATATACAATAAACCGCTGAACAAAGCAATACAGGATGTACCTATCAACTTTTACAACCCTTTAACCACGTCTGGTACCAACCATAACAATATGTCGTGTTACTTATGGAAAAAAATTCAACTTTTCATACAAAGTTGGTAACGTGACTTGAATAAAATTA
Organism: Cnaphalocrocis medinalis; assembly: GCA_014851415.1. NCBI lineage: Eukaryota > Metazoa > Arthropoda > Insecta > Lepidoptera > Crambidae > Cnaphalocrocis > Cnaphalocrocis medinalis. The sequence goes on from JABMDO010001051.1 coordinate 25,354, forward strand.
AATAATGGTGCAAAAAGTGTAGTCCTATACTTGGATAACTAATAAAGCAAGAGAGGTAGTCATAAAAAAGAACCAACATTCCCTATAAAAGTGTCTTTAAGAACCCTTAAGCTTCCTAAATGGGTCTTGTGGGTTACTTTAGAATGTAATGGCTTTATAGCTTTTATTTTGTATCTACAAATAAGAGCAGTGATTCTTCCCGTTATTTAACACTGTCTTTCCGCCTGAGAGTTAGGTACAGTCAGCCACACATCAGGTTACCACAACCTATCAAATTTCCTCAATCGATATTCAACCTAATGAGTATGACAGTAAGATGAGAGTCGATTGAAGAAATTTGACAGTTTTGTATACTTTGATGTGTGGCTGTACGTACTGAAGACAGTTCGATCCCCGGGTCGCGTTGGGCCAAAAATTGTTACATGAGTTTTTCTGCTCGGAATTTGTCAGCGTCAGCCTTAAGTCTGAAGTTGACGCTCTTGTACAAAATATTAAGTGTTGAGTTGAGTTACGTTATTAAAAATTACTCATCATAATGTGATGGGTAATTTTTAATTACTTATAGACAGTGTGAAGAAAACTTGCAACCATATGGTGCATCTGTATTTTATTATCCTCGAGTAATGTTTTATAATTTGATTAAATGAACTAAGTATACTAATTATTTTTTATTTGTTTGTTACAGGTAAGGATTCACTCATTGATGTTGATAGTTAGTAAGTAGATCTGGCGACAATCGTAATCGTCACTTTCTCATCCTTATTAATTTGTTCAAACATCATTAAACCCTGATTTATAATCATGTAAAGTAAACTGACAGATGTCAATGTGTCATCCCCATACATTATCACTGAATTTGACACATGCAAAATGTCAAAATGCATAGAAACTTGTCATTATCATCTGTCAGTTAATTTTACATGATTATGAATCAGAGTATAGTTGTAAGTCAACGCACCATTTCAAACAAAATAACATCAATGTTCTTTCGTCTTCATTTGTTCAACCTCATTAATACTTTTTTTTTTGAGAATCATCCTGCTTGTACTTTTTTAAGACAACATGTCTCAGTAATTACTAGGCAATAAGGACCATTATTCCCATAGGAAAAGGGCTTTGATTCGTTACAAATGAGGTTAATATACGTCATTTAGTCAACCAACGCGTTGCGCTGCCAAACTATACTCATTTTAAAGGAATTTGGCGCAGGTATGTGAAACAATGTACCTAGTTATTCATTACGAGACTCATAATCTATAATAATTTAGTCTATATAGGTACTAAATGCCGGCGCATATGCCAGTCGTTCATAGGATACTCGCTTTTACTATGTGGGGGCACACGATGATGGAATCAATAATTCGAATTCATACTACTATTATAAGTAGGAATGTGTGTCTGTCTGTATGTTTGTCTTTCTTTCACGGCAAAACGGGGCGACGAATTGAAGTGGTTTTTTAAGGAGATATTGAAGGGATGGGGGAAATGGGGGGGAGTAACATATGCTACTTTTTGCCCCTTGCAAACCCCCCATTTTATGGAAGTGGGGAGTGCAAGCGAAGCCTTGGGTAAAAGCTAGTAGAATATAATTTATTATCGACGGCTAAAGAAAAGTTCAAAGTTTTACATTTTTAAAAAAAACTGACGTAGGTTCTGTCATTTTTGAAGATTATGTGTTGTTGTGAAAAGTGAATTAGTTTTAGTAGAAGATCCGAACTTACATCGACCTTCACCGGGCTGATAATCGAATGAAATATCCTTAATGACAAATTTTATATACTAGAAAATATATTAAAAATAGGTTTGCTAAAAAAGTCCTGGACAGACTATTTTTAATTAATTTTTTAAAAATAATATTTAACTAAATTTTGCAACATTAAGAGAATAAGAAAATTTTTCATTCTTACTTAAAGTATAAAACGTATAGAATGTGCCGCCATTGGGTTGTCTATTATTTACCTGGACAGAGTACTCGGTTGTCAGGTATAAACAGGTATGTCGATGGCAGTACCTCTGTCCAAAATTTTCTTATTATCTTAATGTTGCAAAATTTAGTTAAATATTATTTTTAAAAAATAATTAAAAATAGTCTGTCCAGGATTTTTTTAGCAAACCTATTTTTAATATATTTTCTAGTATATAAAATTTGTCATTAAGGATATTTCATTCGATTATCAGCCCGGTGAAGGTCGATGTAAGTTCGGATCTTAGACTATTTTAAAATCAGATAGAAATGGAACTAAATCATCTTGATAGATTTATTTATATTTCAATTCACTAACATAATGAAATTAAAAACCTAAGTTTTGATAAAGAAAAACTCCCTTTGTTGTAATACAAATAGCGTTGGTTTTTAGACATCTCCTTTTTACGTCAACGGAACATAATGACTAGCCGAGTTACTGCCTAGAAAACTAACACTGTGGAAACCAGTCTTTACCCTTTCAAACGCCTTTTTAATCATTCAATCAATCAATAATAGGTGCATGATTGATAGCTGTTTGTTTAGGTTCTACGGATGTTATTATTGATATTTTGAAGTGAGGCTTAAGTACTCTTTTTGAGTTGGCAACTCAAGGTTTTTTATTGTTTATGGGTTTTCTGTAGGCTTTATATTGAGATTCAGTAAAAAACCTACGATGGAGAGAACTTACTTAGCCTGCTAACCTGATTTGGTGTAAATTCCGCTTCGTTGGCAGGCCCTCAAATTCAGCGAAATAATACACTTACTTTCACCGTGTCTATTCATATTAATTCATTCATTCTACATCTTTTGTAGCATTCCAAAATTGTTTTCACGTTACTGTTCATTACTAGTAGCTTATTTTAACCAAATGGTACAGTCAGCAGCAGTGATCTGTAGCCTTACCAAGTTTGAAATACCATCTTCGCTATCGAAAACTATCGCTTTGTCTCTTTTACTGTGATGCATTTGAAAGAGACAGAGCAATAGTTTACGTTATGTCAGTTTTAGATGTCAACTCATGGTAGCGCTACAGAGCGCGCAATGTATCCAAAAAAACACGTAACACTTTTATGGTCACATAAATATCGACGTCTAAGCCATTTTCACGTAGACATTAATTGTGTCGTCAAACAGTCAAAAACTTTATGAAAGTTTAAACCTCAACTTCTCTTTAAACATCTGGAGTGTGTGGTGACTTCTGCTGCTGATTATACAAATCTTTGATTAAAGTTAATTTCACCTTTCATAAATAGGTAATCTTTAGATATTCACAGTACATATTCCGTCATTGCGAACAGTAAGCGTAAATTTTGATAGCAAAATGTATGTGTAACTTTCACGTCAGTAATACCAAATGACAGCTTTATGCACGAATACCACTATGCAGCGTACAAATAGCCTTTTGTAGCCACACGTCGCAGTTAATCCTGAATGTTATGAAATATCCACAATGTAAACACATTGACAAAATGACACGCGTTATTCCCGCTTCGAGTGGACGTGATTAACGGGGAGGGAGAAACATTATGCGTACCCACGTGTTCCTATAGTCATTAGGCTGCCAACTTTTGTGATGAACAGATAAATATTGTGTTAGGGTACACAGAGTCACGTGTACTACTAAACGAATACAACCTTGTACAAATATTAACCTTATAGTCCTGGAATAAGAGTCGAGGTGTACATTAAACGACTGTAGTCGACTGTACATTAAAATTAAGGAGAATGGTTAAACATGGCTTCTATTTGTATCAGCAGAAACATTAATAAAAAGTGGCCAAATGCGAGATATAATAGGGAACATACACATTTTCCCACTATGGAAGTGTCTCTCGAACAAGCTCTTAAAAACATAATTAGAAACTTCAAGAAGCCCTATCCATACACGTATGCGTAGAATTAAAAAATAATGTTTAAAGTCTAAGTATGTAGGCCCCCAAATTGTTTTTTCTATTTTTATAAGGGTACCGTTTTTTCCATTTGGCTAATTAAAACAATATCCAACCAGCTTTTAGGGTTTACAAAAATCTAAAAATACGACCCCAAAACCAAAAAATCTTTTTTGAACAACAATTCACGCACATTCTACTGCGCGTTGTCAACAACTTTTACCTCAACGCCTCTCTTAGTTTTCTCGCGTTCAAAATTGAATCTCCATTCAATTTTCCGGACTCTCAGCCGAACTCCTAGCATGATTTATTCATCTTCCCCCTCATAAAGTATCACATTCTGATCTCGAATGGCCCAGTGGCACGTAATATTGAACAATGCCGTTAAACTTAACGCAGCAAGCTGAACCTTTGGACCACAGTCTAAATAAAATTCAGACGACCAAGGGTTTCGCATGTCATGGTAGCTGGTAACACACACGCTATGCTCGGAATCTCTGCGTGATCGTGTCAGAAATTATGAGATCCAGATCTTAGATCGCAGACTGAGCCCAAAGAATCGCGTGGCTTAAATAGCAATGGGTAGAGCACGTTGCGAGAAGAACACGGACGTTGGGCTGGAAAGGTCTTTGAGTGGAGACCGCGTGGCAGGCCCCCTACAAGGTGGACCGACGATCTAGTGAAGGTCGCGAGAGGCCCTTGTGTGTGGTGAACATTAGGAAAGGCCTTTGCCCAGCAATGGACGTCTATTGGTTGAAATGATGATGATGATGATAAGATAATTATATTGTAGCAAACTAGATTAGTATCTTACTAAAGACCTGAGCGAAGTTAGTATCTAGTATTTTTACGAAACAGCGCCGTTAGAAAAATATAAAGAAAGAAAGAAAATATGATACAGACAATTGACACAAACGCAACAATAAATAAACACTAGTAGGTATAAAGAAAGCATATAAAATAGTGGTCTTCTTCTTTTTGAAGTGCCGCTTCATTACTGAAGATTGGTTATCAGATCTTTGAGTCCAGAGTTCCAAATTGGCATTTTCCAAAAATCTTTCCTATTATGATAAATATTCTAGAGAAGTTGGTATTTCCTTGTTGTGTTGTGTTGGCGATGGAAAAGAAGAATATAGTGTCAGTGTCAGTGCGTGTCACTTACTGTGATTGTCATAACTTCTGCTCAATAAATAATTACGAAAACCTTTAACTATAATATTATTCCACGCCGAAGACCAGCCTCTCCATCATTAATAGTTGTGTTGTCCTTCTTAAGATGAGACTAAGATGCAACTTAGGACCTGCGCTTTACAACCTCACCATGTCACCAGAGCGGGCGCTCATTAAACAGCTCTACCTATGTCTTGCGAATTCTATTTTTGCACTGTGCCCGTACCCTATGAAATATTAAACCATTTGCGCGGACTCGTAAATTCCCCTGTATTATTAATGCAATAGCATTCAGTCCGCGAAGGAATGATGGACGGTAACCTTTTGTAATTATATGCTAGACTTAAGGTTAAAAACCAACCAAGCACTAGTAAGAAGATATTATTATATTCTCCAACCGATACCGCTAAGATAGCCAATCTTAAAGATCAGCCACGTACGTAGGATATATTTTATTATAGTGTGTGCACATACAGGGTGTATCTGTGAACATTTACATCCCTTTAACCACGTGTTCTATCAACCATTCTAAGCAACATTTGTTCAAAAATTTTTCCAAATTCTTCGAAAGAAATTTTGACTCCCCATACAAAATGACCAAGTCACGTGACCGACTTTGTATGGAGAGATAAAAAAAAATTATGCGAATTTTCAAAACTCATTGAACAAATGTTGTTTAGAATGGTTGGTAAAACGCGTGGTTAAAAGGATGTAAATGTTCACAGATACACCTTGTATGTATGTGGCGCACTCTTTTCCTGTTCCTTTACTCTCAATTGGATGGGACACCAGTGTGGCACGACCGAAGAGAAATTGGGCGCAGTACTAAAGGCTTAACGTGCATTCCGAGGCACAGGGGTACAAGACCGCTAACTTACAGAGTTCAGGCTGACACTGAGAATTTCTGACCAAAAAAACTCGGGTACAAATATTTGGTCCGACCCGGGGATTGAACCCCTGAATTTCATCTTTCCATACAAAGTCAGTCCCGTGACTTGGTCATTTTGTATGGGGAGTCTAAAATTTTTTCGAATAACTTAGAAAAGTTGTTGAACAAATGTTGTTCAGGATGGTGGATAGAACACGTAATTAAAGGGATGTAAATGTTTACAGATTACACCCTGTATGTGTGTGTGCGTGTGTTTGTGTGTGCATGCATGTGTGCGTGCGTGTGTGTGTTGTTGGTTATGCAACGTTTCGTGTTGCGATACTCTTATGCGATATTTACGTATTTTATAATTATATACCATTCCACAAAGCTTTGCAAATGGAAAATATAATAAAGCAGCGCCATTTGTAGCCTTTCCTACGGTAATACGAGTCGTGAGTGTTTTGTGTTATTCATTAGGGAACACTTGTGTATTCAAATGTACACGCTTTGGCCCCATTTTTGTTAAGCAAAGATGTAATATATCTTGTATGGTCTGTTTTTGGAGGGTCTTAATAAAGTCTTTGTAGTTTGTATAAGGTGCTCTGTAAACATGTTGGAAGCTGTAATGGTATAAGTAACGTTATTTATTATGAAAGTGACTCTTTTAGGCTCGTTTTCATAATTCTTTGAGAATTTTTAGCCACCTACTAGAAATGTTATTTTCTAAGTTTACTGACAGAGAGTCAGTCACTCTTCGGAATAGATGCGCCGGCTCAACCGGAATGATACCACGAACTCATAGAAAACTGTCATGAAACAGCGCAAGCACTGTTTTTCGACGAGTGAGTGATGGTGTAGGCCGCCCAATTAGGAGAAACGAACAACCAAATCTCTTGAAGGCAACAGTGAATATGCTTTTCTTGGAGAAGACAACTTTTTCTCACCCTAAATGTGGATGGTACTGGATTTTTTTATGTGGTAGGAAGCAGATAAGCAGACGGATCACCTAATGGTCTGCCATACCAGTAGAGGTACAGGTCGTTTTAAATATGCATCCATAAATATGTGTATTATGTTGAGTACGACTATAAACTAGAACTTGATTACATCTTAACATTATAAGAAAAGTCTAAATAAGAAGCAAAGTTATTCTCGGAATCCAATCTATATGCCTTATGAATTCATATTGGAAATCAACGCGATTCAGAAATCATTTTCTCATTAACTCCAACAGTAGATTTGATATTGATTTATCGCAGGCATTCATCTACACATTTTGTTAACGATTCATAAAGATATTTTGAACATACTGTATGTATTGGTAAATATTGGATGTTTTTACCAGCTAATTGCACACTGGAGCATCGGTGAAAATTCACGTAACATTTTTTTATAAAATAAAATCACACAGTTTGTTTTAAAATTATGACAATTCTTTGAACTTTAAAAAGTAAAACCTTTATTTTTATGCCATACCAGTGTGCTGTAAATCGCTGCGCTATCGTTCATAATTTTATTATACGTTACATAAAGCTGTCATATTCAAACTCAAAATTATATCACTATCTCTCCCCAAAATAAAGTTCCCAATTTTAGATGTACAGCATTGGCCAAAATTATTAGATAGCTAACGATTTTTAATGATGGGTGATGTGATAGGTGAAGTCTTCTATCATCAATTTTAAACAACATTTTATTTTATGACATGTGAAAATTCGTATAAAAGACATTCAACTTTTCATATAAGCAAGCCATGTGGCTGGTTCAATTTGTATGGGGAGTCGAAAAATTTTCGATGAACTTGTAGTACAAAAGTTTTTCCGAATAGTTGATAGAAGACATGGTAATATTTACAGATACACTTTTTATAACACGGACTGCCTCGAGGTTAGGGTTGCCATCCGTCCGGGTTTCCCCGGATTTGTCCTAGTTTAGGCATCCGGAGAGCATCCGTGGTAGTTTTCATTTCTAGACCGGGTTTTAAAACATAAATAACATTGAATATATTTAAAAGATCTTGTTGACATATCCGTATTTTGGACTCCCAGAGTTTTCACGCGTCTTGTCCTGTTTTCCAAATTTTAGAGCAACCCTTAGTAAATATAATAGTTTTTGTTAAGTATCCTACCTTTAATACTTTTGACCAACGCTGTAACTCAAACCTAACCGTATCTAAATGCTCTTCTCGTATTGTCGGTAGGTATATATAATAAGCTGATGGTTGGTGTTCCAGTGGCGAGTCCGCCGGGCGGCGCGGGCCCCCCGCGGGACGAGGCGCCGCGCCCGCCGCCGCCCCCCGCGCCCCGCAACGGCACGCCGAGTAAGCACGGCGGATAGCGCGGCTGTTGCGATATTGCTTAAAAATGGGTTTTTAAAAATTAAAAAAAAATAAACAAAAAATAATAAAAGATAATATGTACTAATAATTGACTAAAATTTTGTGACTAACATTTGGGTGGTCAGAAATCACCACCCTGTATATATTTGTAGGTATTTTATGGATGGTTTATCTTCTTAATAATAAATTGGCATAAGTTTTCAATTTATAAATTACAATGAAAGTAATTTTTTTCAGTTATTATTTAATATATCTTATTTGTCATGGAAACATAGATAGACGCATAAATAGTAGAATACGAAAATGTGGTAACTAGAAATGACAATAATTCAGAAAAGGATAAATAAAAAAGGGACCAAGTTCAAATATTTATTTTATAGAGGTTAATGTTAACAAAAAAGTTACTTGAGCTATTGAACTTACAAAAAGTTATTATTTTAACTACTTGTACCAAAATATGCTAACCAGTTAATACCACTATTTGCATTAAATCTGTAAATAATATCTCTAAATCAAATTAAATAACCTATTCATACTAAAACTACTTACTAATACACTATTATTAAATTAATCAAGATAAGTACATCGCAACAGCCACGTCGCCAATTGTGCACGTTTACAATGTCATCCTCCTCGTCTCTTGCGCACCATGCACTAGCACGTTCACTCTTTCTATGATCTATTAGGAAAATGGTTTAAATTAATAAAAGAAAACTGAGAATTTTTGACACAATAAAATAAAATTTCTGGCTAACAACAGAAAAGAAAAATATAAAAAAAGTATTAAGCTGACATATTTTTACACACATTTAATTTAAAATAAAAAGACATGAGTCAATAGGTATGTTAGTCTTTAAATGGATTTTGTGCCATTCTATAAGAGCGGACAGTGAACACAAAAAATATTTTGCTGTTAAGTTACATACATTCAATTTACAAGGAGTATTTATTAAATAAGTAGATATTTTTCACCTTTATCGGTTATTTTAGATACCATTTTCCTAATACTGAAACTGTTCGTAGCAATATTTTTCTACCTCTTTTATTGTCAATAATGTCCTTCATTCGTAATTCATATTTTATCGTTATTTCTATTTATAAGTGTTAAATGTTGAACTTATTTTGATGTCGCTACTTTTCCTGATATAAATTGTTTGGTAAGTATACGCCTACGGTATATTCTCAAAAATAAGGTTATTTTTATTCTAATCGGATTTTTTCTCTTTTATGCTTAACTGTTTGTTTTGTTAGTTATTGTATTACAATATATGATGATTACTACTGGAAAAAGATGATTTGTCAAGATGGTAATATGAACTGTGATCCAATGCAGTCCAAAGGGGAAATCTAAGGAATAAACCGTAATGACTATCCTAACTACAGATTGTGAAATACATACTTAGCTATTTATTGAAAGTTTTAAGTGCATACAGGGTGTATCTGTGATTTACATTTACTTCCCTTTAACCTCGTGTTCTACCAACTATTTTGAACAACATTTTGTTCTGCGATTTAAGGAAATTCGCATGAAAGAAATTAAACTTTTCATACATAGTTGGTCACGTGTTTTGGTAATTTTGTATGGGGAGTCGAAAATTTTTTGGACGAATCATCAAAAGTCATAAAGCAAATGCTGTTCAAAATGGTTGCTAGAAGAAGTGGTTAAAGGGATATAAGTGTTCACAGACACATCTTGTATAGTAGAGAAAGTAATTATCAAGTGTAAACTGGAGAAACATCACTATAGTTTAGTAACAAGCCCTTATCTACGAGGGCATGCACACCGCATCAACCGCAAGGAACCGATGTCTGACTGCGGTCTGGCTAGATATATGTCATTTGAAAATCAATAGATATACGTATGTATAGACAGCTATACATCAGGTTACCAACATCTGTCAAATGTCCTCAGTTGATATTCAACCTAACGTGTTTGACGGTAAGATGACAGTCGATTGAAGAAATTTGACAGTTTTGTAGGAGACTTTAATACGTGGATATACGTACGTATAGGTACTTATATCAATATACGAGTAATGTAGTTTTGCTGCAATATGTTTATACTGGTTAGGTACAGTTCATTCTGTATGAGTAAAGGTCTGAGGTGTAAAGTTTCAGAAAAATTGAAATCGCACACAAAGGTTGAAGCACAAAGGTTCACCTTTGTGTTTTATACATCTCGATTGTACGTGGAACATTTTATGATGCGCGCACTAAAACTTTTCAACAAAGTCATAACGATAGTTATATTTTTGTTTTTGCTCTCTACTGCTACATCGAAACACGTACACGGCATGACAATAAACCACAACTCATGGACGAAGTTGACATAGTATTTTTAACTCTAGTTTTTCTAACAAAGTCATATAGTTGTCAGGCTTAGACAAAGGATCAAATAGACCGGACACGCAAATAACACTCGTGTAAACGGAACAAGTACATACAGAAATCGCTAAGAGTAAAAGAGACAGAATCATGATTGTTTGTCTTTGTCAGAGTATCACTTTTTTTATTGGGCACATTTCAAGTTGCGCCCAACAAAGCTAGTTTCCATAGTAACCCAGAGTAATTAAGTGCGATTTTTGTTCGTATTTTTACTACCGTAATAACCAACCTAATTTACTCATAGTAAGAGATAACAAGCTACCTGTACTGAAGATTAACATCGATCCGCCATTTTGTAGTTATTTTTCATTTGGCTGGGTTATATGGATATCTGTCCCTTACGGTGCTACGCGCTTAGCCACTCTATTTGATACTTTCTTTTAGTTTTCAGGCGTCAAATAAGTTTGACGTCAACCCTACGTGGAACAACTCTATAGATGCAGTAATGGTCCACGTCCGAATGAATACTTTATTTATTTACATAAGGATTATTTATCCATTCCGGGTATATGACACGCGACCTTTTGTAATATTACATTCTATGAGTAAGTCTTTGATAGGTATCGATTGCTTTTGATCACGGGTTTTATGACTTTTCAACGTATTATAATGTCAAATAGTTTATAAATACATTGTATACGATGCATATACTAAACCAATACGATATAGGCGATACTAAAGCCAATATCCACTTTAAAATTTTCTGTGTCAGCAGCTGCTTAAAACCTACTTAAGGCCACTTATTTGGTGATAAACGAAAACCGTGTTATTGAATGGGAAGAAATGATTTCGCAATAAATTAGGAAGAAAAATGAGCTTAGCAATGCGAATTTGCGAAAGTCATTTTCACTTTAAGTATGAAATATGCTGGCATCGTGACGTGACCTCTTCGTATATAATACCGATTAACTATAAAATTACAGACTGTATTATGTAAACCTTTATAGATGCATCCTGTATTTGTTAACGGTGTTATTCAGAATGCTTGGTAGAAGACGTGGTTAAAGGAATGTAAATGTTCACAGATACACCCTGTATCAATAATTCTAGCTATGGTACCTGAGTGAATAAGAACGTGCGCCTTTCAAACAAATCGAATACGCACATCTGGATCTATCTAATCTTTATGTGTATTTTTAAGCATTAACTATTAGTTATTGGGCTTATTTCGATCTAATTTATTTATTTATTTATTGAATCACCAACATAAGATACAGCATAAATTGACAATTGAAAAAAAATCTATACATATTAAGACTAACTGTTCTTACAGTTATAGGTAATTACAGCATGCAATAATAAAACTATAAAACACAATATAAAATAAGAGTAATAAAACAATAGTAATACAAAGTGAAACAAACAGTTTGTAGCGCAACATAAAATTGGAATATTATTCCCGCGTACTAGAGTAAGTCATCTTCTCTGAGTAAAGACAGAAACCTGGGCAGCGTTTGGGAGTGTATATCAAGACTGAAAATTCTCTTACAAAGATCATTATACATGCGGGACAGACGAACAATAGGCGAATTTCGACCCATTGTGGTTCTACAGAACTTTCTTTTGAACAACCCACCAGGATGGCGTGGCACTCTATTTGGCACGTTAAACTGTAACTTGCTCAGCAGTGTGGGACTATCGATGTGGCCATTGAGCAACTTGTGGAGGTAAGACATGTCAAGAATGGCACGTCGCTTAGAGAGCGAATGCAACCGGAAGTGCTGCAGTCTTTCTATATATGTTTTTAATCTATTGGACACCCCAAATTTGTAAGCGACGCTGCGTATAAACTTTTTTTGTACTTTTTCAATACGGTTTATGTGTATGTTGTAGTTTGGATTCCATACAGAACTACAGTATTCTAATTGGCTTCTAACGTAGCTGTTGTAAAGCAGGATTACAGTAGACGGGTTTTTAAACCCCTTGGAACTTCTTAATATAAATCCAAGTGATTTGTTAGCATTCTTGACGATTTTATCAATATGATCCGTAAACCTTAGCTGACAATCCATAGTAACACCAAGATCCCTAATAGTCGTCACTTCCTCCAATTTGCTACCTGCGACAGAGTATTCCGTTACCATTTTGTTACGTTTCTTGGTGAATTTTATATGCTTACATTTTTTACCGTTTAAATACATTTTGTTTTTGTTGCACCATTCTTGGAGGCCATCAATATCTTTTTGCAGATTTTTAGACTCTTCATCGCTTGAAACTATCTTGGTCAACTTAAGATCATCAGCAAACATATAAATTTTACTGTGTTTAATCACCTTAGCTATGTCATTTATGAATATGTTGAAAAACAAGGGACCCAACACAGAACCTTGAGGAACTCCTGAGAGTGCTATAAAGGGGGTCGACTGTACCCCGTCTATAACTACCTGTGACGGCCTATTCTTTAGATATGAATCGCACCACTCCAAAAGATTGCCTGATAACCCAAATGTGTACAGTTTTCTCAAAAGAATTCTATGATTGACCTTATCGAAGGCCTTTGAAAAATCTGTATAGACTGCGTCTACTTGAAATCCCTGATCGACAGACTCCATCAATTCGGATGCAAAGAGCACTAAATTGGTATTGGTTGAGCGATTTTTTACAAATCCATATTGATCGGAAATGAGATACTTATGAATATGTCTGTACAAAACCGAGTGAATCATTGATTCACTAATAGAGTATGCTGTTGAAATTTTGATATTACGTTGGTATAATTTCAATGCCAATTCCAATTAATATTCAAGTAGGTATTTACAGGGTGTATCTGTAAACATTTACATCCCTTTAACCACTATGTTCTACCAACCATTTAACACAAAAAAATTTCAACGACTTTTATAAATTCATCGAAAAATGTTTCGACTCCCCATACAACCTATGTCACATGACGAACTTTGTATGAAAAGTTATGCGAATTTCCAAAAGTCATAAAACTAATGTTGTTCAGTCAGAATGGTTTGTAGAAGACGTAGTGAAATGGATGTAAATGTTCACAAATACATCCTGTACACTCAATCGATACAACTATCCTCTCAAAGCAAATCACCACTAATCCGAAAACGCCCAGACTGTAATTAAGACGTCAATAGCCATGTGAGAGCAGATCATAATTATATTTATACTGAATATCCGGGCCTCAAAGGAGCGTGGCTCTCGTCGTCGCCACGGCAACCGTCCATTTTCCGCTTTTCACATATTATTGTAAAACTGGGAGATTTTTTGTCGTGCTAACGAAATATGGAGGATTTTTTGGAGCGCGATACAAACTTTGTACTAACAAATTTCAAAATGAATATGTCAATATTTTTAAAGGCTTTCATCACTGTTTACTTTTACAGAGCTTTATTTGAAGTATGAAATAAATCCATAAATCCATACTATATAAATGCGAAAGTAACTCTGTCTGTCTGTCTGTCTGTTACTCTTTCACGCCAAAACTACTCAACGGATTTAAATGAAATTTGGTATACAGATAATCTAGACCTTGAGAAAGAACATAGGCTACTTTTTATTGCGAAATGATAGTTGTAAGGGGTTGAAAGGGGGGTAAAAAGTTACTTTTCCACGCGGACTAAGTCGCGGGCGGCCGCTAGTAACATATAAAATACACCTTACACTTACTGGTACAGAATGTTTACGCACAATTCGCAGCAGATTGGATCAAGGAATCACATAGTCCCATAAAAGATTTTTATCTAATGCCTACGTCTAAGAGCATACCCTCCAAGTTGCAAATCTCTACGATCTGTAGTTTAAGATATGCGTTGAACCACCAGTCGTTAAGACAAATCATTTTATACAGGATGTATCTGTGAACATTTACATCCCTTTAACTACTTATTCTACCAACCATTCTCAACAATACCTATAAGTTTGTTGGATGGGTCTTCAAAATTCATCGAAAATGTTTTCGACTCTCCATACAGTGACCAGGTCACGTAACTGACTTTGTATGAAAAGTAGAAATTTTACTTATCCGAATTTCCAAAAATCATAGAACAAAATAAGTACGTTGTTTAGATTGGTTGGTAGATCACGTGGTTAGAGGGATTTAAAGGTTTTCAGAGACAGCTATGTAATAGAAGATATATGAGTAAAAATGTGAAAAAGAAAATATCAAACACAAAATATTCGACTAGACTTACACTACATATCTTAGATACAAATACATATTCTGACATTGCTATAGGGATTGGTAACAACCATTCCATATAGCAATGTCAAGATTTTATATTGCATGAAGAACACGTGTAGTGGCTATTTTTAACTTAACTGTCTGAAATGTTTTGTATTAGAAAAGGGCAAATTGGCCACCTGGTCTAGTACAAAAATAAACAAAAATCATACGACTACATAGTTCACAAACTAAATCGCCCAATTACTAAAACGAACTATTTGATTTGAATATCAGTTAGGGGCATCCTTCTATTAATATTTGTGCTGAAATTGTATGAGTTATACAAATAAACAGACGATCGTGAAACGTAAAGTATCAGCCTATTTACTGTACCACTGCAGAGCAAAGGCCTCTATTATAGAAATACAGGTATAAGGCTTAACCGTCCTTAAGTGCCGTCAACTCATTAATGATGCATCAGATATTGCAGATGTCCATGGGCGGCGGTGATCACTTACCATCAAGTGAGCCGTCTGCTCGTTTGTACGCTAAAATGTGAAAAAAAAGATGATATGATGAGATTTGGCTTAATCGCCAAAGATTTAATCTTTGTTAATCGCCAGGCTTGCCTAATATAGATTGGTGATCACAAACCCGAGCTATATTCGATAAAATCGAATCATACTTTCTGCTCGAGGTTGGAATTCAGGACCCCGAGATCACGGCCCGGTACTTAAACCACTATACCAGCGACGGGGTGTGAGACGAAAGTAACAACAAGAATTTTTACAACTTTAGTCGCAGGAAGGTCCTTCTTGTAGAAAATGGGTCGTCAACGTGTTGTATAAAGATTTAATAGACTATCAGGTGTGCGAAATAAACCCTTAGTGACGTTGGCTCTCTCCAACTCAGTCGTTTCCTTCCCAGAAATCGCGAAACCGTGTAATTATTAATTTATTTGACCCAACTTTCGGGCCCTGCTCTCCTAATGACTTTAATGGGGCTGTAAAATATTCGTTTTCACTTCACGGAAACGTTGAAGTTGAATTTAAGCGGTTAATCTTTTATCATTTTGGGATCAGACACGTAGAAAATCGAAAGTTATCCAAAGTGTCTTTGAAAAAAAAGGTAATATAACGTTTAACCAGCCTAAGTACCACACAGGACCACCAGATTTTGAACTTTAAGCATTTACGATAAGGTTTTTTAACCAATAAAAAAATAATGTCTAGTGGCCTGGACCTGGTTAAGCGTTAGTTCATTGTAAGTGATGTGATTAATAAAATCATAACATCATACTCTGTATATGAATAAAGTATTATAAGAAATAATATTGTGAAGGCTCACCTTAGCCCGGAATCAGAAAGATCACCAATCCGCATTAAGCAAGCGTGGTGATCAAGCATAATCCCATCATACTAGCGATGACTTGATTTATCGTGAGAATTTATTTTAAAAATAAATTAAGGCTATTGAAAAAGAACAGTGGCATCCATTGAGCCACCAGTGGTCGCGTTTTGTTGCTGCCACCAGCTCGCCACCAGCAGCTGAGTGAGTGAGGGTATCGGAGGTCCAATTGGGAGAGAAAAGGGATAAGTTTGGCAGCGCAATTGTGACTAATGATATTGCTAGTGTTTTTGTGCAGCTGCAATTGCTTACAATCAGATGATCCGTGTGCTCGTTTGCTACCTATCACATAAAAAAAGTATTTCAAAGTGCGCTCGCTCTAAGAAACCTTTAGTTATCCCGGCAAATTTAAATATTCAATGAGCCGAGGTCGGAGCTAATTTGAATTCAACCTCCGTCCAATCTCATTATTAGAACGAAACGGAATCGTAGTTTTATTCGAAGGATAAGTGAACTACAAGCTAGAAATGGACGGATAAATATAGGTACAAAAAAAAACTCTGGGACAGTGAGTAGCGTCCGTGGGTTTTACGCAAAATATTAATAGTACGGCTTAATGTATCCTTGATCATTTCGTATGATGTCCCCTTAAAGCTTCTAAGCAGTAGGTATACTGCTGCTGTAGGTATAGGCTGCGTATGGTAAGCGATTGCCGCTCCCATAGACATGCAACACCAATCGAGTCACAATTGCTGGTACCGACCGTAATGATACCACGTCCTCACCGAAGACCGGCGTGAAGCAGCGCCTAAGCTGTGTTTCAAGTGAGTTAAGGTACACATTTGTAGAGAATTAGGTATAATAATTTTTATTTACGTCCATGTTTGACTTGCACGTGACTTGTTTTTGTTTTGGTTTCGACAAAGAGAATATATCACGCCGTTTTTGTGACCAAGATATTGGATATAAAAAAGATGGTGCACTATGAAATGAATGCAATGTTAATTTCGACTCTATGCAGTGGGAATACAGGTTACTTTGAAATGCCAATCGCTTTACAGAAATCGAGCCGAGCGAGATGTCGCTATATAGATGATTCCTTGTCTAATGGGTTGCCATCATAAAAAAAAAACCTTTGTGGTATAAC
>JABMDO010001052.1:0-18250 GCA_014851415.1 Cnaphalocrocis medinalis
GGTATAATAATTTTTATTTACAGTCCATGTTTGTGACTTGCACGTGACTTGTTTTGATTTTGGTTTCGACAAAGAGAATATAATCACTGCCGTTTTGTGACCAAAGATATTGGATATAAAACAAGATGGTGCACTATGGAAAATGAATGCAATGTTAATTTCGACTCTATGCAGTGGGAATAAAGGTTACTTTGAAATGCCAAATCGCTTTACAGAAAATCGAGCCGAGCGAGATGTCGCTATAGGATGATGTCCTTGTCTAATGGGTTGCCATCATAAAAAAAAATACCTTTGTGGTATAACTTAAGCAATGTTTATATTTATTCTTCTGGGGAACTATCAAAATATTTAATAATTTAAAGGAATGATACGTTGGAATAAATAAATTCTTTTTAATTTTTTTATTTTAAACCATGATAAACGACTGTTTTTATGTAAAAGTCGGTGATATGGTAGTTTGATTATAATCAATATGCAACACTTGGCAGCTCGACATCACCATTATGGCGGCGGTAAAAATAATTTGAAAGTTTGTATTATTGTGACGACAAAAATAACGTGTAAAAATTGTGATTATTTATTTGTAATGGTTCTCACTTGTTGTGAGATAGGATGCAAAAGTGAATCTTATAAAGGTTGCGGTGTATTTTTCATATGTAAGTATTTAGTCAAAGTTTTTTTTTGCATTGAGTAGGGTGTCCATTTCGCTGTCATCTAAAGACGGATTTACTTTTTATTTTTTTTGGACAAATCGGAAAGTTTCATGGTCGAATAAATTGCATGATAATGGACGACCATAAAAAAAGTCATGTTACGTAAAAAGTGTAGCAATAAATCTATTTAATTTTAATTTATCAAATCGTAAAGTTTTTTTTTCGTAAAGTTTGTATGAATAATACGCTATGACCGGTTAAATGTGCCGCAGAGTGTATTATTATAGGTAGGTAAATAGAAAATCTAATAAGGCTAGCACAAACTTTTCGAAAAGTCGGTACCCCAGATAACAATTTAAACTTGAAACTGACTTGCGATAGGTTTGGATGTATCAAACATGAAGCTTTGTCTCAAATTTGCCGTGGCAAGTGTATAAACTTGAGGCAAGGTTAAATCAAACTTTCTAGTTCCGAAGCAACAAACTTGCTAGAAAATTATTCTATAAAGTGTATGCAAGTTTGACATAACAAAGTTTGGAGGCCAATCGGGGGGGAAGGGGATAAAAGGTTAGCAGCGCACTTGTTGCATGTGTTCATCATGGACGGCGGCAATTGCTTACAACCAGGTGACCCGCCTGCTCGTCTGCTACCTATAATATAAAAAAACCTTGTCTCAGTTCCACACCCTTTCCCAAGCAGGGCACAGTGGCAGACGTCCCCGAGTGACGCTCCACAACAGAGTCACGATTACAATAAAGAATCCATGACTCAAGTATTATTCACAAATTGGACTTCTGGTAGTCATTGTTTGGAAAAAAATCTCGTCATCGCGATGTAGAAAATAAACACGACAACCGCACAAATAACTTGGTAATCCAGTACAAATACATAGCATTACAATTTTATATTTGCGGTTTGTGTTGGTCCTACTAATCATAGGGGGGGATTTGGGCCTACACCCACCACGCTGGCCCAGTGCGGGTTGGTGGGGTACGCCAGAGCCTCTTCCTTTGTGCAGCAGGGTGCGCCACGTGCAGGTGAGGTTGACTTTGGTCCCGTAAGATGTTGAGAGGGACCACTTGCACCCCATGCAGGATGGTGGTTGGCAGGCCTCCCACCAGGTTGGACCGACGATCTGGTGAAGGTCTCGGGAGTCCATTGGATGCGGGTGGCACAGGACCGATCTGTGTGGAGAACTTTGGGGGAGGCCTATGTCCAGCAGTGGACGTCTATTGGCTGAAAATGATGATTTGCGGTTTGCTTTGCTAAACAAAATGCACCGAGTTCGTTTCGTTCCGTGAACCGCACAAATAACTTGGTAATCTAGTACAAATACATAGCATTACAATTTTATATTTGCGGTTTGCGTTTCGAAACATGCTTCAAAATTACCAAAGCCTTGAAACATCATACCTTCGAAGAAAGATCTTAAACCTTTTTTATACCTTAATCAACAAGCTTACAGCAATTTTGTCATAAACTTGATTTTTCATGTTTGACGTGACAATCTCAAAATCAAGTTTGCAGCAAGCACGCTTGCTATCTGAGTCTCTTCGTATCGTACGTATACATAATAAGGAATTTTAATTTGGAACTTGTGTTTTTTCTACAAAATTGCTCATAAATACTCAAACGATACTTTGAAACGTTCGTGATAGCCCTTCTAGTTTGAATGGACTTCACGAGTTTGCTAGAGAACGCAATGTCCGACTCCCACGTGGGTGGACTAAGTTTGACTAACAATAATTGTAATCAAAACGCTAAAACGTGTGGTCACCTTATTAGAGTAGGACGTTAACCAATATATAGACATCTCGCGAGGCTCGAATGTAAGTAATAAGTGCGCCATCTTGTTATAGTGTAAAATCTTTGTTTGTGACATGCATCAAGCAACTGTCATAAAAGAAATGTTTACGGTTTACAAAGTTATGGTCATGGACTTAATAAGTCCATGGTTATGGTAGAGTTACAAAACTTAACTTTTTTCAATGTCCATGTCAAGATTTACTTTGGTAAAAGTTTACTAAATCTGAATTATGTACCTACTTACCTACAAAGATGATTTAAATCTTTGCTTACCTACCTACCTACTTCTATTAAGTTTGATGTAAGTTTGTGATCTGGACTTCGTTCTAAGTTTTATTATTTGAGTAGGTAGGTAGTACTTACCTCACTTACCTAGTTAAAAAAGTACTCTGTGGTACTTAGGGAATAGGCTGTCAAAAGTTCCATTCTTAGCCATGGACATATTTCATGTTTGATTTCATGTCCTTAGCTACCTACGTAGAGCCTAATGTAAAATAAATGTTTGGTTGGCAATCCTGGATGGTTGCTAATCCTCTACCGTGCGCTTTACACGACACTTTCTGCCGCGCACCTCCTCATTGTGGAATCAACTTCCCGCAGCGGTATTTCCGAACCGGTACGACATCCAAATCTTCAAGAAACGAGCCTATACCTTTCTAAATGGCCGGCAACGCATCCGCACTCCTTCTGGTGTAGCTGATGTCCATGGGCGTCCGTATTAACTTACCATCAGGTGATCCGCTTGCTCGTTTGCCTTCCTATACTACAAAAAAAATTTTACGGGTTCCAAGAACCAAATCGTATCTGCTCAGTATAAATTAACTTAAAAGAAAACAATATCTTAAGTTTTATTGTTTTTTTTGTAATTTGCAAATTAGAAGCTTTCTTGGTTGATTGAAGAGCAGAATAAGTAGGTAGGTATACCAACCAAAAATCAACTACCAGATACAAAATGGAGAGATGAAGTCGGACAAAAGTTGCGCGGACTCACAGACTGGCAGGAGGTGGCGCAGTACGGCCTAAATAGAAGTCTAGACTTGCGCCAGCCTATTGCATACCTAAGAGTTAAAATTAAACAATTTTACACAAAACGTACTATTAAGTATTCTGTGAAAAAACGCGAAGACGTACCTAGTAATTATGCACTACGAAATAGAAATAAATTAGTTCTCCCAACTTCAAGACTAAAATTAAACTCCAATAGCACCTATAGTTCGAAAAACGAAAAGAGCGACAAAATATTTACAAATAAATTAAAAGAGCTCCTAATTAATAATAGTTACTACAATATTAAGGAATATTTTAGTGATAATACTTTTATAGGATCTACAAAATTATGTCATGTGTCTTGTTTAGTTTAATAATACTTATTTCCTACATAGTACCTACTTCTAGATTTTAACTAAAACAAAATGCGTCTTCCTCTCTCCTGACCTTAAGTTGCGTACCCGACAGGGTCCATAATGTTCCTATTTTATAATGTATCATTTGTATGTACTTATGGTTTTGCAATAAATTATTGAATATTGAATAATCCCTGTAGTAAACTTAATTCACCCAGGGTAATTCACCCAGGTGAATTAAAGAAACTTTTAGTAAACTTTATTCACCTGTGTAGTAAACTTAATTCACCCAGGGTAATTCACCTAGGTGAATTAATGAAACTTTTAGTAAACTTTAAACCCCTATTCCCTGTAGTCTTACCGCGTAGTCTTACCAATCGGACTACTGGGAATTTCCTTCCCTATAAGACTTACCAGTAAAACAATAATGTAGGTATGTATTTTCTCATGAGCGTTTTGTTCTATAAGTACCAGGGTAACATAAAGTACTAAGAGGTGGTTATATAAGACATTGATATTTTTGGTCTTAGAAAAGATACGAATTACGATTATTAGTAGTACCTACCTCCTATAAATTTATGATTTCCTGGTACTTTCATGTCGAATTTCTTGAGACATAAGATGTACCTAGTACAATAAAATTTTATATAGGTATCGTTTTATTAATCTTGTCAAACAGCAATAGGAACATGTGGACCTTTGGGTGAACCACGGAAAGAAATTTGCTACACCTAAGTGAACCACGGGCAATTTGTCACCTTTCATATTATTGCAGGAAATTGCAAAGCAATATTTATTAAATTGAAATACATAATTGCAAAGGAAAATGTAATCAATTGAAAAGTAGCGACATTAGCTAGAAATTCCCAGTAGTCCGATTGGTAAGACTACGCGATAAGACTACAGGGAATAGGGGTTTAAAGTTTACTAAAAGTTTCATTAATTCACCTAGGTGAATTACCCTGGGTGAATTAAGTTTACTACACAGGTGAATAAAATTTACTAAAAGTTTATTTAATTCATCTGGGTGAATTAAGTTTACTACAGGAGTGAACTTAATGCACCCAGGTGAATAAAGTTTACTAAAAGTTTCTTTAATTCACCTGGGTGAATTACCCTGGGTGAATTAAGTTTACTACAGGGAATAATCTGGGGGAATTATAGATGATATTAAATCGAAAACGAAGTGAGATCACATTGTACCGCCGTAAACGTCAGTGTCCACGTGATTACATAATTTCCGATGGCGCTGGCATCGACGCCGCAGTTTCCTTTAGCACTGTGCGTCAGGCGCGGTGCGGTGTGTTGAACAGTTTCGATCGGATTATAAACATGTAAGTTAATATTTCTTATAATTTTATAGTTAAAATGAAGTGTAATTATTTGTGCTCGAGTATAAAAGACAAAAAGTGCTATTGTTAAAGAAATTATTATACATTTTTCTCCTTACGTAACCTAATGGAATTATGTTTGCACGTGACCTTGCCCCATATAAGTTTGGAATATTATATTTACTTCCATCAGGAATACCAGAATTCCCTATTTAATGTAAAAAGCATAAAATGTACGTGTATTAACTCCAATTTTATTGATTTTGCTGCCGTTTGTCCGGTGTAAAGCAGTATTGATTGTAACAGATTTTCTGCTGACATAATTTCTATCAATTAGCCTAAAGTTTTCTTCTAAATTATGTGAATAGTGCAATGTTAATAAGTGAAACAATTGAAAGTGTTATTGCTTTTGTTTAATTTTATTATTACCTAACCTTCAGAGGTGTACTGCTGTCATGGCACTGGCATTGATTTTCGAATCTATCTTGAGTTGAAAGGTCAACTTTAAACCCTAGAAATAGAACTTATATTTGCGTTCGACAATACTCTTAGCCTTGGTGTAAGTGTTATGTTTAAATCTTTATAACTTGGAATCTTAATTTTTGGTTACCTAGTTCCTAACCTTTTCCTCATAACCTTATTTTATTCACTTTATGGGAAATCCAACTTAATTTTAATGACATGTTGGTTTTCTTTACTTGTTTCCTATTATTTTAATAAATATATTTATACACTTTCTACATAGGTATTTAAATTAAAAAATAATTTTATGACACTAGCAAAAATATGTGCATAGGAAGTAACCACTACTTATTCTTATAGTTGGTAGGTATTACCTGTTTTAGAGAAATGCACAGAGAAACTTTCAGTTTTTATAAAGTTTTGTAGTCGTGACCCCTTAAGCTATAAAGGGGGTTTAAGTAATAATTGTTGGTAAATGGGACGCTATGTTGATGTTTTCAGTAGATGTTACAAGGCTAGATATGATCTATGTATATACAACTGACCTGTAAGGAGATAGGCACCATTGCCATATTGAAATTGAAAATGATTTATTTGGAGCAAATAATACTTGTCTTATAGTCGAGCCGTTGTATCATGCCCGATTTGACAATACCTTTTTTTTAATTTTGCACTTATCCTTGTTATGAGGAACACATTTCGCGAATCATAAAGAACTTTATGATTTAAAAGTAGTTCTTTATGATTCGCGAAATGTGTTCCTCATAACAAGGATAAGTGCAAAATTAAAAAAAAGGTATTGTCAAATCGGGCATGATACAACGGCCCGACTATAATTGAAAATTCATACTGAAACTTAGAGTTAAGAAGAATCCTATGATGGATGGCTTACCCAGAAGTAGCCTATCCACGCTAGCTTTAAAAAATTTGAGCTTAAAAGTACTTAATACAGGGCCGCAGGGATGACTTCTAGTAATAAATCTAATTAATTGTGTTATGAAATTTCAAATATAATTAAATTACTTATTAATTTTTCTCAATTTTCCTAACTTAATATTCTCATGGCCTTGCCCAAGGTTATTGGTTAAGTACGCCCAAGTCCACCTAAACACCTAAAACTAAGCCCATACTTAAGCTACCAATTATCCGTAATATCGATTACGTTAGAAATGATTGCTACATGACAATTCCGTCCTTTTGGCAGAATAATGTTGTCATCCCTACTGGACGCGGCGCGGAACTCGCCCTTCCGCGGGCCGCTCTCACCCGCCCAGTGCCAGGCTGGCTCCTCCACAGTCCCACAGATTCAACAGGTAACATTTCACTTACACTTCAATAACAAATCTATAAAGGATTCATGTGATAATCAATGGTATATTGGGGGTCAGGTGGAAACTGAGATTGCACATCTGGATTTTTAACTATGTGTATAATTCTACCATTCGATTGGCGGTGAAGAAAAACATTGTGAAGAAATCTGCGCGATTTGGGATAGCTTTTAAAGCATGTAACCAGAATTGGGTATTTGACTAATCTCGATTTAGTAAAAAATATTGATACTCTATCAAAATATTGGTAAATAAGAACCAATGGCCAACATTTTCAGTTAAAAATATAACATCTAGCTGGTTTTGTGAGCATTGAAAGTTTCATGGGCAAGTCCATTTTTAAAGTATAAAATTAAAAAAAAATAATTATATCATTGAACTACCCATACATTTTTCATCAACTTTTATTATAAAACCATATACTTAAACGAAACATTTGATATAGCTACCATATAAAATTTACTAGACGCGCATACAGAAGGTTGAATCGTGACGTCACGATTCAATAGCCATTGTATAGAGCGTTTTTGGGTTTGCCCAAAATACGTGCTCTTAAAGTTGTGATATCTCAGGTAATTCAAATGAGAATCAAGTGATTCTTTCAACGATGTTTCTTAAATTGAGGCGTCTTTTGATTAAACACATAAAAAAAAATTGTCAAATACCCAATTCAGTTGGTCTGGTCCCTTCATTGTAATTACCCAACTCCGAAAATCCTGGATCAAACAAAGTTAAAGCAGAGTGAAACGATGACGAACTGAATTGGCCTATGTCCAACTGTTGACTGTGACAAACTGATGATGATGAAATAGTAGAACAATATTGCAGAATTAACCATTTGTCTGTACCTAATTAATTAGTAATTTAACTGATTACAGCATTTTGTTTGAAAAGTTACAGTGAGTCAAATTGGTCCATAAAAAGGATATAGTAATTATCTCGATAAATCCCTTTAACCACACATTCTACCAACCATTCTGAACTTTGAGACTCACTTTAAAAATTCCTCAAATTATATTACTTCATACAAAATGAATAGCCATAAGCCAAGTCACATTTAACTTTGACAAAGTTGTAATCTTTTTATGCAAACATAAATAGTCACAGAACATAAATGTTGCCCAGAATAAATTATTAAAGGGATGTACCTAAATGTTCACAAATACATCCTGTATTTGGGCAGACGCCTTTACATCGTCAGCAGAAACTTGTATGCTTTATATGACCTGTGAATATATTTCTTTGATGCTCTATAGAGTGGCCGTCAAACTATGCTTTTTATACAACAAAAGGATAGTTGTAGTGTAAGTAGCAATATTTGGTATTGATTACAAGATGTTAATACCTTTATGGTGATGGTTACAATACCAACCCAGCTTTATCAAAACCAGCTATCAAAGAGATGGAACATGCCAAAGAGGTATAAAACTGCCTACATAATGCAGTGACATTTTGCGCATCCAGACATTGAACTCATGGTAGATTTGCGCATTGGTTACGTAAAGAGATGCGCTAAGGAAAACTACTATGAACTAAAGTAAATTTATGTTCCTAGTGTAATACTATTGGAACTTGGATTTCATACAAAAACAGTGTTAGACGAGACGTGAATGTGTGTTGGCATGAAGCGGCGAGTGCAATTAGCGATACGGTCCAGTCCCGGCTGTGGGGTATCCGACCGCGATAGCGCTGAGATTGGCACCCCAGGGATTTTGGTTAGGGCATCCACATACCACTGTCTGCCACATGTGACAAGGTGAAGGCCATGATGGTTTCTCTTAGGCGAAAAATAAAACCTTGAGACGTGAGTGTGATGTGGGACAGATGCACGAAAGAGACACTGACTGTATGTCACTATATACTGCTTTAACTCTACGACGCGATTTTGCGACGTATGGCCATCTGTACAATGGTACTGACTGCCACACGCCGCGCCAACAGGGAACTTAATGATTTTACCTGTTTTCTTATAGCTCCCCTTATTTTAGTTATTACAACTTGAGGACAACGGGGTTGATTACACTGTCTGTAGGTAAACAGACGTGCGTTTAATAAAACTCATTCATTGCGTAGCCCACTTTTAGGGACTTTTGCCGATGGCGGCTAACAAATCTTCTATGACGGCTACGGCACATAGAAAAGTGACGCCCTTAGGCGTCTTCCGCCATGATTGCTTTTTGAAACCGCCAGCGCCATGAACTCAATTTTGACTGATGAGTGTTAACATTCAGTCGGCATCATATATCAATTCTTTAAAACGCCATTCGGCGGCATACGCCATACGTAAAAGACTTAAATGTCCGCAATGAATCGGTTATGTAACATTTTGTTGTTCCTAATAAAATATTTAAAAAAACGGCCAGTGGGGAGTTGAAAATTGATGATGGTGATATAAAACTGGCTTGTGTACCTTGCAGAGCAGCGGCATGGGCATGGCCGCGAACGCCGAGGTCGGCGACTCGTGCGAGTTCGCCTCCTCCAAATATTTCGCGCTCTGCGGTCTCGGTGGTGTCCTCTCTTGCGGTAAGTAACGTCAAAACGTTTATCCTAAGCGTTTATCATTAACAGTGACCTGATTGGGTAGTGCAATTTAAGGTCAATGTCCTCAAAAATAACATTACTATGGATGCGCCCGCAATTTCGACATTTCAGATATGTTCCATACGTATAAAATACATTTTGTCTGATTATAATTTGGACTACTACTAACTTTAGTAAGTAAGTAAAACAATTATTAACTATAAACAATGTTTGTCGAAATTTTAATCTATTTATAAGCACCGTCTTCATGTCTATGTTAATATTACGTCATAAATTGCACACCTAAATACGATCTGAGCATTAACAATCCACGCTTCAGCATTAATGGTCCGACTAGACTGGGGTGATACTTCGGCGTCTCATGAACTAGCGTAAATCAGCTCTGCCACGCTCTGCTGTCTTTGAAGTGGGGTTTACATGGGTCATTATTTCTCCATTCGGTTAGACACTTCACAGAGCGGGCCACCTGATGGTAATCACCGCCCCCTATGCAAGATTAGAGAGGTCGCTGATGTCGTTGATATAAGTAAAAAGTTTTTACTAAAAGCATGAAAGGCAATAGTCATAGGTAACATTAATATCAGTGTTAACTCTGCGTAATGTAGCTGACTATGTAGAAAAACTCTACGGTATCTTACTTGAAACGAATTTCCTGAAGGCCATTTACCACAATACCTATTTATGTAGGTGGTTAGGTAATTATATCTACCTATACATAGCACGGTATTTCACCATGACGTATTCTAACACAGCGATAAGTCCACGTAAATTAAGTCCGAGAGGTTATGCCAATGTATAAATACGGAAATAATGTTTTTTCTTAAACGGATGGATCTATTATCCTTTTATTTGACGCACTATATTCGTAGTTGAATGCAAAGAAAAGATAAGACCAAGGTTTAACTGCCGCATTAACTAGTGGCCGCCCTTACCTCGTTTAGGGACATTAGTTTCAAACAGTGTCGATAGATGACGCTGGGCGTCGAATACATCGGGCAAGTGTTTGCTTTTTCGGTTCACCTAGAAGCGTGGTCGTTGTCTACAGAATTTAATGTTAGTATAAAAGTTAATTTACGTCACTAAATTAGTAGTTAATGGTTATGGATCAGTCACAACGATACTTGAGTCGGAAATTTATTTTTGAATCAATCAATCAAATTATTTATTGCCTCAGTTACATGTATGTATTAGATACATTGGGTCTGGTTAGGTATTCAAAGGGTTGGTTGTAACTTAGAACATGTTATAATAACAAGAAGATGTTGGTCAGAACTTTTAACATAGAGACAACTAATAATCTGGAATTACTGAATCACAGAATGGTTGTCAGTCAAACTCAGGGCCACAGTTAGGACACATTGTTTAAAATATGTCCAACCAACTCAAAGTAAAGTTGAATCGTTGCCAACATGTTACATACACAATATCCAAGAGACTGGGAATTTATCCCTTTAATGCCATGGCGATAAAATAAAAAACAAAGCCAAGACCGTTAGCCAAGTACAATGCACGTGTATCATAAGAATTCATGCGAGTGTAACATTGAGAATCCTCTTCGTAAGTCGATAGTAATACTTATTTGAAAGATTAGGAGCAAGGAAACTGAAAGCTACAGAGCATAGGCATCTATCCGGTACCAAGGTACAACTTAACTTTGGGTTTAGAAACACTGGGGGGCCGTGGGGTCCCGACTCTCTCTTTCTTCCGTGACTTCAATTCCGTTTAGCTAAGCGCTTAGTTGAAGTCACGGGAGATCCAAAGGCAACTACTTTGCCAAACGAATTTTTTTGCTTTGCATTTCACACATCTCATAGAGTGCACATCTTCGTGGGCCGTTGCCCATGATGATATCATTTGACCGTCTTGTCAGGAAGATCAGGGAGGCAATTCTCGTGAACTCGACATTGAAATCGAGTTAGAGATGTACGGAAGAAATGAAATGTTTAAATTCAACTTGAATGTCGAGTGCACGTGAAGTGTCCTTTTGGTACTGCCCCTAATTACAAAAACAAGTTTTATCTTTACATATACATAGGTATGAGTGCATGAAGTGATATGCACTTTAAAAGTGAAAGAGGAAGTTTTCATAATTGTATTCTTCAGCTGTTGTCTCGACCATGAGCCTCGTGCATGTTACATAAACCATTTACACGTGTCAAGTGTGTCAACAGCTGATCGACGACCTGTGACTAAACCTAGTGACCTATCTGTGTGTAGTATACACATAGTTATCGTAATCATAACGAATCTATTTCAGCAGTCTGGAGATATAAGGCATTACTTATCTCGCGTTATCGCCAAATGTCTTCAATCACGGGCAAGGTTAGATAGAAAGGATTTAGGACGATGAAAGATTGATCATCATACTACCCGTGCGGATAAACGCTGGGATTAGAAATGGCGGACCGACGAGTCGGTACCGTCAGCATACTAAGTACGTAAAATTATAATTAAATATAAGTAAACTGGAAAATCATAGAAAATATCGTTATCATTGAAAATGTTTTGTTATTTTATTAATTCAAATTGTTTCTCACTTTAGTATGAGAATGGAATTTACTAAAGTAAACTCAGTTTTTCCAAAAATATATTTAATTCGCTTTAGAGCGTTACAAATCGTGGGTTCTCTTTAGGGAGAATTTGAAAGAAGAATGAATACAATAAAATGCCGTAAGAGGGCGCAGGTGTGCGGACCCCAGCGGTGGGTCAATGCACTAAACGCCTACAGTCCGTTCATAGCAATAGCGCGTAGAAATGTCCTTAGCGCTTTTATTAGGCGCTAACATACTCCCCCCCTGTTGGGAACGTCAGTTCCTCAACATGCAGCTGGTCCTCTTCGATGAGGAGTGGGCAGAGACGAACTAGGGGTCTTCGGTAACTTCCAGTGGCGGTCCTCACGTCGGCAACACGAGTAATCCCGTCCGGTCCTGGATACAATTTGGTGGCTCGCCCAATTCGCCAGCATAATGGTGGCAGGGAGTCCTCCCTAAGCAACACCATATCTCCAACCTTTAGCTTGGTTGAGTCCAGTCTCCACTTGGTTCTCGATTGCAGCTCCGACAAGTATTCCTTTTGCCATCTCTTCCAGAGGTGCTGGTGCAGACATTCTAAACGAGAGTAGCGATTTAGCTTGCTTTCTTCCTGAATTGCCATAACAGGGGATGGCAAAGCGTTCAGCGGTCTTCCAATCAAAAAGTGCACTGGGAGAGGAAAAGGAGGTCGTCAGGCGATGAGGATAAAGGGCACAAGGGACGGCTATTTAGTATAGATAGCTTCCACTTGTGCAAAAAGAGTAGAAATTTCTATATATTAAGAGTAGAAAGTTAAATGAGACGTGCCCATTACACGTCTTATGTGTTGTTTGGCGGATTTTACGCCAGCCCCCCAGATACCACCGAAGCGAGAAGCGTAAGACGGCGTAAATATAAATTTTATGCCTTCTTGAGAGGCAAACTCAGATAGTGCTACCTATTATTTATAAATATCTATATCAAAAATAATGTATTACTGTTACATGATGTCCATAGGACACTACAATTTATTATATTAAATATTATTTCTATATATATTTATATTTTATAGAAGAATAATAACAACAGATAAGTAGGTAGGTATATAATAATAATTAATAGTTAAAAAAAGGAGATTTCAGTGTTATTGTAAATATATTTTTTATAGATTCTATCTTAAAACATAGATATTGATGTTATGTAAGTTGTAGTAAATGTTTTCTGTTCTTAGGTTAAGATTATAATTATTTATTGAAATTTGTAATAATATTGCAACACCTGTAAAAGGTAATTAAGTTAATCAGCTACTATTACTACTCTTAAGATCACTTACCTAACAATAACAGTTTGACCTTGACTTACTCGCAAGTACAGTCGGATAAGTCTATGCGACCAAAGTTACAATTTTGCATTTAGAATATAATTGTTTTTTGTCAATAAGTATTTTGTACTCGATTGGAGAAGATTCTTGTTGTTGTTGTAAGCAAAGGTTGCATATAATTATAATTTAGCAGCGCATTTTGTTTATTTATAGAAGACTCGTTAGTACAATAAGTTTCGTTTACTTTGCTCATATCAATAGATCCACAAATAAGCCAACCAAATTTGGAATTTTGAAGTTTGGGCATATTTATATCTAACGTTTTTTGTTGACATAGTAAAATGTCCCAGAAAAGATCTGCGCCTATGAGAAGGTCGATTGGACCCGGCCTATCAAACGTAGGGTCTGCAAGTTTTATGTTTGTAGGTATTTTTAACTTGCTTAAATCAACTGGGGCCTTCGGAAGGTCGCTAGTCAATTTATCCAACACAAAACAATTTAAATCAGTTTTGTAATTATGATATGATGATTTTAATTTAATAATACAACTTTCGTTTACTTTATTATTTAAGTTATCTCCGATACTAATGACGTTTACTGTAGTTGATTTAGAATTTAGTGATAGTTTTTGTTTTAATGACTGTGTAATGAATGAAGATTCACTGCCCGAGTCCAGTAAGGCGCGAACAATAGTTGCCTCTTTAGTCACTGGATTCGAGACTTCGATTTGGGCAGTGGACAAAATGACATATTTAGAGTTTTCGGAGGAAAAATTAACATAAGTGTCAGCTTCCGTTACTTGAGCATTGTTGGCTTTCGACGCATCAACTGAATGCAATAAAGTATTATGGCGCTGATTACACTGCTTGCACGGGCCCATACGGCACTTACTAACTGGGTGGCCTTGACGCAAGCAGTTAGCGCATAACTTGTACTTAGTCACGTCGGATAGCTTGTCCTTCATTGATTTTGATTTAAAAACAGTGCAATCGTAAATCCTGTGATTTTGGTCACAAATTATGCATTGGAATGAATTATTATAAGTATTTAATTTAGTATTTTGGTGTGTTGTGCTCGTAGTGTAAGATTTTGTGTGAAATATAGGTTTAGGGTTATGCGTGTGTAAATGTTGCGGTGATTTTGTGTGATTGGAATTATTAATGTTATTATTAGAATTTAAATTAAATTTATTACGATTTGTAGACTCGAGAATGTGTGCCCTATCAATCAAAAACGTTTTAAATTGCTCCAAAGTAGGAAAATCATCTAGATTACAGCGTTTTTCTTCCCATTTTGTTAAAGTGTTATTGTCTAGCTTACATGACACAAAATAGATTATGAGGGTGTCCCAGTGTTGTGTAGGCTGACCTAAATTGGCTAAGGCACGTAAGGTTTTGGTGATGTGGTCTACTAAATATCGTAAGGAACCTTCGGTTTCACGGTTTAGTTGTTGCATATTAAATAAAGATTTTAAATGGTGATTAATAAGCAACCTTTTGTTGTTGTACCTATTAAAAAGTAATTGCCAGGCATCATTATAGTTAGCAGATGACACTTCAATATTAGATAATATGCGAGCTGCATCACCTTCTAGGTATGATAGCAAATAATGAAACTTTTGGATGGATGAAAGGCGCTGATTGTTGTGAATTAAGTTGGTAAAAGTGTCGCGGAAGTCTAGCCAACGGAAAAATGACCCATCAAATTTGGCAATGTGTATTTGAGGCAATTTAACACCATAGTCTGATTGGTCGAGATCGCATTGAGCTTCGTGAAATAAGGACTCACGTCTTCTTTTGTCCTGATCCATGATCTTAAGTTCACTTTGCTCTTCGAGAAGACTTTTAGCCATAGCTATACACAAAATGAAGTCTTGCTCGATGCGCTCTCGCTCATCAAACTCTTGCTCCAAATTATCACTGCTAATTAATTCTATCTGAGTTTGCAGCACATCATATTTGATAGACTGACTCTCGAACTTGCTGAGCTTTAGAGACAATTCAGCAACCTCGATAGTCGTCAATTTAGATTGTCTTGTGATTCTATCCAAATAATTTTTGAATCTGGTGATTTGACCCTTAACTGAGCTGCGTTTAATTGTCAAATCCTTTAAGCTAGGATCAATAAAGGTTGGTTTTTGTGAAGAACCAGCAGAATCAGTCATTATTATAGTTGTTGAAATTTAATTAATGTTAAAATGAAGCTAATTATAATTCTAGAATGATTTAAAAGTGAAAATAGGCAAGTTATATTTTTTTAAGTAAATTATGTGGGTGGATGAGATAAAATCACAAAGCAAATCTGGATCAAAAAAGGCACAAAATGTATAAAAATATGTAAGAGGTTATACGTATCTCACGCTCCTCGCCCCGAAGATACCCGGGAAGTCAGCGACAGGTTGATATCACGTCGCTTAGGATCGGCGGGAAGCGACCGGTCATCCAACTGAAATAAGTCGGCAAAATCGACTTAATTCCCGATAAAAACAGGCAAGACGTGATTGGGGACGGATAATAGCGTGAATTATGAACTGAATGTAATTAAAAACTGCTTATTTTAAGGAACTAAGTAAAAAAAGTAATAAAATTTTGACAAAGGGTAGGTAATTAACAATTTGCACAAGTAGAAAACTAATGAATTTAGGGATTTTTGGATGCTTTTTAGTATAGGGTGGAAAGGGGAGGAAACACAGGGCACTTATCTGAATTATGGGCTCCGATGTACGATGTGAAGCTTTTGCCGCGTCACTGCTCGTCCAAAGTCCAAGGGTCCTCGTATTTCTTTTCCTTCGGAATCTTCTTATTTTGATATTCCTGCCCACCCGGGGGCGCCAATGTTTCTCACTTTAGTATGAGAATGGAATTTACTAAAGTAAACTCAGTTTTTCCAAAAATATATTTAATTCGCTTTAGAGCGTTACAAATCGTGGGTTCTCTTTAGGGAGAATTTGAAAGAAGAATGAATACAATAAAATGCCGTAAGAGGGCGCAGGTGTGCGGACCCCAGCGGTGGGTCAATGCACTAAACGCCTACAGTCCGTTCATAGCAATAGCGCGTAGAAATGTCCTTAGCGCTTTTATTAGGCGCTAACACAAATAATATATAAGTATGTTTTATAGGTTTTATTATTTTGTAAGTTGTATTTTTTACTGTATTTTTGTAAAATATCTATGAAAATAATTCAGATTGCGTTAATTTCTTTTTTCCTAATAAGAAATTGTTTATAAACAAATAATAATTTATAATTATCGCATTTATAAACGAATTTGTTCTCACAAAAATATACATTTATTAGCGGTCCGCCCCGGCTTCGCCCGTGGTACATACATAGCCTATAGTAATGAGGAATAACGTACCTTTCTAACAAAATATAACAAGACTAACGAAAGGTTCAAAACCACGGAAAAAACTAGCTCACAATTTTTTATTAAAACGCAGCTTTTTTTTTGTCAGTCTGTACCCACGTGTGCGAGTATAGACGCAAATAGTGTGCGAGCGAGAGGTGAATAGTTGCGCCGCCATTTCTAATCCCAGCGTTTATCCGCACGGGTAGTATAATAGTAACTTAATTTAAAATATCTAATGAAGTACCTAGTTTAACTTGTTATTGTACTTCAATATCGTAGAGCACTTTATGACTAGATCTCATATTCCCGAAGTAGATAGAAGTACAAAACATGCACGTTTTATAATGCAACCTTTTGCGTACTCATCTGATTGTGTGAGAGCCACGCTTCGGCATGAATGGGCCGGCTCGACCGGAGGGATACCATTGTCTCACAGAAAACGGGCGTGAAGCAGCACCTGTACTGTGTTTCGCCGAGTGAGTGCGGGTACCGGAGGCCTACTTGAGGGGAAGGAGATAAAAGGTTGGAGGCGCACTTGTG
Organism: Cnaphalocrocis medinalis; assembly: GCA_014851415.1. Classification (NCBI taxonomy): domain Eukaryota; kingdom Metazoa; phylum Arthropoda; class Insecta; order Lepidoptera; family Crambidae; genus Cnaphalocrocis; species Cnaphalocrocis medinalis. The sequence continues at coordinate 17,183 of JABMDO010001052.1, forward strand.
ACTCCACTGGTGTTGCAGGTCTATCCTTGCGCTTAGCGCTCTCACGTCTCAGGGTCGCCTCGGTGTGTTAACACATGCTTGCCTTCTTATAAATTAATAATAAGCTAAACATTAGAAATAATAAAATGCTGTTCCCTCTCATATTGCAGTGCCCTTACAGGGTCTATAGTGGTTGCTTTATTGTATTTATTTACCATCTATTTGTACACTATAGAAGCAATAAAGAATTGAGTATGACTTATAGTCCGAGGCAAGAAAGTGTAGTTATGAGACCTTGAGTGCGCAGAAACCATTTTTGATAGAAAGTCTTCTTTTTTACAATTGCACATAATAACGGTCATCGCTATACTTTCGTGCCTCCAGTTATACTTTGTTATGCCTGAGATACAACCTTTTACTACTTACTTACTACGCTGGCTCAGCGACCCGAAGTGGATCTCGGCCTCCGACGCGAGAATTCGGCACTCCGCTCTATTCTCAGCCACCTCTTGCCACTCCGGCCTTTGAAGGTGACCAAGATACTTCTTGACCTGGTGCATTATCCATCCATTCCTTCCTTTACTATTGAATGAATGAATGAATGTGATTTTTATTGCACACAAAACAGAGGTATAAAACTTAAAACTAGTTATAACAGGAGTAAATTACAACAAAGTAATGTAACTATTCTACGACCCTATAAAATATTGCGATCTTTCCATGTCTTTAGTTTTCTTCGCTAGTCGATGTTTGATAAGGCCATGATACTTCGCCCAACTACTTACCATTATGCTACTACTTAAGGTAAAAAGATATTTTAATTAAAATTTGTTACATTTGTTTTTGTGCATCGGAAGGGAGCAATCGCCGCACCGCTTCCGCGCTTTACTACGAACTGCTAATTAGCATCTCTTTTTCTACTTCCACCAAGAATTTGTTTGTTTTGTTGACTATTTTGTGCATGGATATTTCAAGTTGAAGGTATGTATTACTTATTTTAGCATTATGGTATTTTTTTTTCATATCTTTATATTTATAACAACCGTGCTACAACAAGGCCTGTAAAGTAACTTTTTATTATGTGCTGGT